>QEPC01000046.1:2247063-2259654 GCA_003113815.1 Sphenodon punctatus | reverse complement strand
GTGCCATTAGAAACAGTGGTGCTGAGCGACTCTTGGGTGTTTTGAGACACAGCGTAGTAATACCTCGATAATCGAGGTCTGTACTACACCGTGTCTCAAAACACCCAGGAGTCGCCTGGCACCGCTGTTTCTAATGGCGCCCGGGCCACTTCTGGTTCATGGAGGAGCGTCTAAAGCCCTCCCCTCCCCCCCCCCACAGGTGTCCAAGAGCTGTGGGTTTAAAACCTGCTTGTCTAAAAAGGCCCTAAGTCTCTACATCCTGTCTGCATTTTACCCAGTAGAACCTTTCCCTTATGCAGCTTAGGGTTTTGGTGACTCCAAAGTGCCCAGCCATTCTAAGGTCATGGTAACATCTCTTCTTTCTGCTTCTTCAATACCACCAGTTGGGAAAGTTCCAGGCTTTCCCATTGGGAAAGACAGCTTTCACTGTAGTGTTCTCAGGTAACACTACCAACTAGGGTGGGCATGCTTGAGCTTCCAGTCATACACCATCTTGATGTCAGGATCCTCCATCTGGACAGCCCTCAGTTGCTCTGAAGTCCAGCCATGTAAGCTGATCTTGATTTCCTGTCAAGAAATACTTGCACCTCTGCAAAGGGTGAGGTCTGAGTGGAGGGCTATTCCAGATGAGGCACCCCATTCCCTTTGGGCAACTGATTCCTTATCTTTCAGCATTCCGATATCGGTGTACCACAGTAAAGTTATACGTTTGTAGATTCATCCAACCAGTGAACCAGATGGCCTTCAGGGCTCTTGACCTTAAACAGTCATTGTAAAGATGCATGGTCTGTCCTAATCACAAAGCTCTATCCCTTTAGGGCAGAGCTATAGGTAATGGTGGAAGTGGTCTATAGATAAAGAGTGGAGCACAGTCAGGGGGTCAGAACCCACCTGGACAGCGAGTAAACCCCTGCCTGACCCCTGCTAGGCCCCCAAGCTCCTGCTCCTGGCCTTGCCCAAACTTTCTCTTTCCCCCAGGCGGGGAGGCCAGGCAGGGGTCAGAGGTGCCATGGGGCTTGTCTTTGTCCCCTGCTCATCTCCGGCTCCCGTGCCTCCGCCCCCCCCCCCTGCCTGCAATTCTGGCCCCACCCAGCCCCCTCAAATTCTTGCCAGTTCCCAATGAGAAGGGGGGGGGGTGGTTCTCGTCTTGAGGCGAGATTAGAAAATCCCCCCTTCTCATTGGATAATTTATGAGCTGAGTTTTAGTTTCAAATTACCTTCCTTAAGCCTTCCATAGATCATTTGCGGGTCTACTAGTTCCTACTCAGAGGTCTTTGTATGCACCAATATGTCTTCTAAATTTAATAAGCAAGCAGACGGAGACATACCATGAAGAATACTATCCATACGCTTTTCAAAGGTTGCAGGTGCTGTGAAAGCAGTTTTCTCCTTGTCCCTAGGATCCATTTCCACCTGTCAGTACCCACTTTTGAGGTCCAGTGTGGAAAACCAGAGGGACCCTGCCACAGGATCCAGTGTGTCATCTATCCTTGAAATGAATAAATGAGGTGGCGTGCCTCAATTTACCCAAACGGGATCGAAGGTTGCAATTAACAAGCCAAAGTATAGAGGTACAACTCAGTTTTATTGAATAGACACTTAACATCTGGACATGGCAGTGTTCTCAGTTACAAACCCCAGTAACCCATGATATCTTACGTGTCAGAGGCACAGTCCGAGACGCAGGCTGGTTCAGAGGAGAAGGGGAGAGGGCCCAGCAGATGGCTGGCCCGGGGGTCTCTGGATCTTTTGAGAGCGACGGTAAGGATCAAAGACCCACGCGGCTCACTGCAATGCTAGTGGCCGTTAGCGTCAATGACAAGGGGCAAGGGGCTGAACTTTCCCTTTTATAGCTTCATTTATTAGGGATACATGTTGCAGGGTCCCCTTTGCCAGGTGCAGAGAATAAGCTGGCTATTCATAATGCTATCACTTGGAGCACGGCCACCAAGCTATTTTGGAGTTCTCAGGGAGTTTTAGGGAGTTACTGTTTATTCGTAGGGGAGGGCACCTCGCTTTCTTACAAACTCCCTTTGTTTCTCTTAGGCCTATTTCTGTGTTCTCAGAGATAGTGGCTGTCTAGGGTTTTCTATTGTGGCCTTGGAAATACATTTTCTGCTTAGAAAGTGATTTTGACAACTTTATTCTCATGGGCCTAGTTGGATAGTGTCAGCCTGAGACCTGTGGCTGAAGAACCTGAACTGAGTTGTCCAAACCTGATCCTGCTTGTGTCTCTGATCATGGCCAATATTGCCTAATTGATACATAACAGTCCCCGCTTTGCTGCCTGTTTACATGGCAGCACATACAAAAATATGTATCAATGAAGGTGTAACACGAAGTAAATTGTACCCAAATTTGTTACATACATTTGTAAATGTTAATGCTACCTTAAATGGAGTTACAAATCACATTTTTAATAACTAAATACAATACTTAATGTTATATTTACTAAAGGTTACATACAAATGTAAATCTTAATATTGATTTTAAATCAAATACATTTCTAATAAACTATAATATTGAATATCAGTTATTAGTATAATCATTTTTATTAAAACAAATTACCACTTAATTTTGTTAGTTATAAATGCATATATGTGTCCAGTAAATATGAAAGTGAAAAATACAAAAAAGTGTTTAATACAAGGAAGGTTGCTACACATGGGCCTTTTTGTATGCTGGCTGTGTTTAGTGAAAACAAGTGTCATTACATGTGAGCTCCTTTGTATGCTGGCTGTGTTGCCTCCATGAAAGATCATGACAGATTTAATAATTTTATTAAGTCACGCATCCTGCCCTGTGTGACCTCCAATACAACATCTCTTTAATAAGCAGGGTGTAACCTAGGGGGCCAAGCCATTTACACCCCAGATGTTGTCAGGCATGAAGGTGACCGGTGGTATCCCCTTCTCAAGTCACTTTCATGAATTCAATTAACAAGAATTGCCTAGGAATTAAAACAACCTGGGATACTGAGGCTGTCCCAAAACAATCTTGTTTCTTCCCAATACAGTGTAAATGGGAAAATAAGTCTGTCGGGGTGATCTGCAATACAAAAAGTAAAGTAAGGCACAGCACAGCACAGCAGCAACAATGCAATGAGAACACCACCACCATCAGGCTCAGTTCAGGTGTCCTGGCTTAAAGCACTATTTCAGAACACACAGAGGTCCAGGTGCATGGCTGCATATGTATAGTTAACATAGAGCAGGTTTGTGAGTGGTCTTGCACTGTTTTCCTGCAGGCCCTGCACGAACCTCTCATGCAACACTTCAGATTCCCATAAGACTGTTATGTGAATAACTGTTGCATTTCCTGCTAACTCAAATCCATTTAGAACCCCAAGTGAGGTCCCCAACACTTCCCAACCATTTTTTTCAATTCCTTGTCTTAAATTGGACCACCATATGTACATTTCCCACTTGTATTATTCAAACTTACCACCCATGTAGTGTTATAATGGAATTTCCATTATGTTCAAAGTGTATGGTATGAGGTTTTATTGCTACCCCATAATTTTTAATAATTGTTTTCAGGAATTCTTTGCATCTCTTTTCCTTTTCCCCCACTCCGTACCTTATTTCCACCATAATCAGGTGCCTCAACAGACTGAAGTAGTAAATTCAGTTGAACAACCACAATTATACATCCTCTTCCCATTTCTAACAACATACAAATGTCCCTTGAGCGTGTCCCCATTTAAACGTACACCTCACCAAGCTGTGTTCCATTGTTTATTTCTGTTCATCAAGTCAGGAGCAGAGGTGTCATTGTCTTAAAGGAGTCCATGTCCATGAAACTTTTACTCCAGCTAGGGCAGGCCGAGATGAGAAGGCAATGTTTTTATTTAATTTTTATTTATTTTTTTGAAAATCCAAACTTGATATTTCAATGTCCTCTCAGTCTCCCTCCGGTATTACTGCATTTCATCTAGGACTGGGGCCTTGTTTGTTTTATTTGAATCCATATCTGTAGTCAAAATTCCACAGGCTTTTGTAACAACCATGCACAGGATCCAAATCACTGGCAGCATGATGGCACTGGATTAAAACAAAATCTGCAACAAGTCAGGTTATATATCTCCTGCTTTCCTTTCTTGTTCTCTTTTCTCAGTTACTCCATAAAATGCTTAGGAGAAAAAGAACCCTGTAAACAAAAACAAAACAAACAAACATATCGGGACACAAATGGCGATGAAGAGGTTAACTGAGAACCTGCCTTCCAATGATTATGGGGAAACCCATATGACTGCATGCATTATTCTGCCCTTACTGTGCACTGAAAGTACAGAATAAATGTGGGCAGCCGTTTTAATTATTTTTACATTCTGCCACTTATGTGCCTTATTTCACATTACATAAGCAGACACACAACAGTGAATGACAAATTACACAGACAGACACACAACACTGAATGACAAAACAGCCATGGCAAAAATAAAACAAAATCTAAACAAAAACAAAAACACCCCTGCAGTTAACCGGGCCTTCTTAGAACATCCAAAACTTCTTTCCTGCTTAAAGAAAAAGAGAGACAGACCTGGCCTGTATATGACCTTTATAATTACCTGAAAAGGAATTGGTTGGTTATTCACACTTTCCTGGATGAAACCCATTTTAAAGAGAGAAGTGTCCGCAATCCAAGGCATTTCCCTGATGTTTTAAAACCAAACAAAACTAGCTGCAGGAACACATACATGAGGTCAGCAGCTCATGCTTATGCTTTCTCCCACATTTTTTTTTTTTTTTTTTTCCCACCAATCAGCAGTTCACAAACTGAGACTGTAAGTGAAAGCAGTAAAATGGGCAAGGGTGTAATGTTACAGTTGGAGAGAGAAAAGTTTGAGGGAAGAAAGAAAGAGAAAAAAGTGTGTGAAGGGCAAGCATGTGTGTGACATCACCAATGATTTTACAAATCAAAAACTTTTTCTAGCTGTATAACAAGCAGTCAAAAATACCTTTCAATATTAATGCAAGGCTGGCTGTTTGCCCAAGTCTTCGGAGGGGAGGGGAGGGGAGGTGGAGGGGATATGGGATTTTTAAAGATGTTTTTAAAAACTGTTGTTGGGGTCTTGTATTTTTAAACAAAAAAATTTTTTTTATTGAATTTTATTATTGTATGTGTGATGTGAAAGCACACAAAGAAAATCCTTAAACTCATACATACATTCTCACTTAAAAACCTTACAAGCTTTAAACACCCCTATATTCACATGAAGCAGGCATACATTGTTTCTTGCAGACATTCAGTATTAAACTTACACACATAAATGCAAACCTCTTGCTATAAAAAACACTACCTGTTTTTTACAAAACCTAGAGCCAATGTGGGAAACTACAATCTCATGAATTCCTGCAGAACTCAGAATTTAACATCTCAGGGCACTCAGGCAGAGTCCCTCATACACATACCCACATCGGGAGGGGGGCTCCTTAAGCATACAAATATACATCCACCCCATCTCACACATCCCACATAGTCAAACACGCACACAAATTACTCATAGTAGCACTGAAGCATGGTCAAAGGCAAATAAACAACACATGCTTGGGGAAGTACATGATTTTTAAGACTGCTAATTTTATTCCTCCTTACAGACAGTTTTAGCTGTTGCTGGCAAAAATAAATGGTGGCAAAAACAGTGTAAATGAGGCTCTATTTTTAACAAAATACCTGAACACACACCACTACTAATCACAACAATAAAAGCAATCTTTGTTACCCCTTTTTAAACACTTTCTCTAGCCTTCTTTCTAACTTACATGTAACTCTGCTTGTGGGGTAGGGAACACACAAAGCCTAGTCCAGTGCCTACAGGCCTGGGGAAGGTGGATTTAGAAGTCCATCCTGGCCTCTGCCTGAACCCCTTCCCAAACTGGATTTAGGATTAGCCTGGGTTTTCTCTCCTTGCATAGATGCTACTCCATGCCCATTTATGCAGTGTTAATCCTATCCTTCAAGAACTATCTTTAAAATCCTTTTTCCAACATCACTGTTCTGTATTCCCATCCTCAACACACAAACACACACACACACACACACACACACACAGGAGCGGGTGCGGTTACTTCAGGTTGGATTAGGTGTGCATGGGCCAAGGGCCACTGTTGCTTGTTAGGGCAGAGAGATGGATGAAATACATGCCCCAAAACAAGTTGGTGAATGTCAGTAGCTCACTCCAAGTCCTGTCCTGGAAACTTGGCCATAGAGGGGGAATCCTGGGGGACCCTACAGGACCCTTGGCATTTTGGGGGAAGGGATAAAAGTCCCTGAGCTGGCCAGAGGAACTTACTCCTCCTGGGCGACCTGAATGACAGGCATCTTTCTCTAGCTGAGGTTGCCAGTGCTCCTGAAGGGAGACATTGCCTTCTGTGGGAGCAGGGTTAGCAACCACAGTGGCAACTTTGTCTGTGTCAGCAGTGTCTATTAAAGGGCCTGGATCCCAGGGAGGCGGGAGAGTTGCAATTTCCTTAGGGGTGTGGGGAAGCATCTGATCAGGGGCCGTGGGCATACAAATGCTGGTTATAAGTTCCTCCTCATCCGAGGGGTAATCATCATTAAAGGGTACATCTGGGTCTATTTTACTGCCCTGGGAGACAGGAATTTTTTTATTAGCTGAAATGATGGCATGTTTTTTCTTTAAGCTTTGTGTGAGAGCACTGATTTTTTTTTGGCATTTTACATGAGATACGGGGTCTCCTTCCCTGAACTTTTTGACTTGATTTATTAGTAATCTCAGACCTGCTTCACTTTCCTGCAACTTGGTAAGGTTATTCTGATTAGTTCTTTGAAGTTGCCTATAATCTTTTTGCAATGATGCCAGTTGTTCTTTGAGTTCCTTGTATTCAGTGGCTTGTCTGAGTTGCTGACAGGACAGTTCATTGCGCCAACTGACACTTTGCTGCTCTCTGCGCTTGAGATCTCCCATTAACACATCTGTAACTTTTGCATTGTTAATTAAAGTGGAGATCTGTGCTACAGCATCCTGCACAGCCCTCCAGAGAAGCCAGATGACAGCAGAGATTTTGTGTGCCTTCTTAGGGGCATACAAAGACACATATTTATCCCAAACCTCAAATACCTGCTCTTCAGTAATGGGGTTTGTAAAAACCTGATCAGTCCAGGGGCAAAGTCCTTGCTTAGCTATGAACTCATGTAACCTGGGGACAGACTCTATTTTATCCCAATGCTCAATGGGGACCCCTCCCACATTCTTCCTCTTAAACCAAGCCATAGAAATCCAAGTAGTGGGGGACTACCCGTCCAGAGAAAGTGTCTTATCCTTATTATGCAATTTGATTTCCAACTTTGGCACAAGGCATGCACTTGCAATTGCACACCTGCAGCTTTCAAGACTGTTAATTGCAACCAGGGGAATGCTTTCCAGCTATGTTCCCCCACACCGCATTCTGCACCAATTGAAAGGAATCCAAGGGACAAATGAGGTGGCGTGCCTCAATTTACCCAAACGGGATTCCAAGGGACCAATGAGGTGGCGTGCCTCAATTTACCCAAACGGGATCGAAGGTTGCAATTAACAAGCCAAAGTATAGAGGTACAACTCAGTTTTATTGAATAGACACTTAACATCTGGACATGGCAGTGTTCTCAGTTACAAACCCCAGTAACCCATGATATCTTACGTGTCAGAGGCACAGTCCGAGACGCAGGCTGGTTCAGAGGAGAAGGGGAGAGGGCCCAGCAGATGGCTGGCCCGGGGGTCTCTGGATCTTTTGAGAGCGACGGTAAGGGTCAAAAGCCCACACGGCTCACTGCAATGCTAGTGGCCGCTAGCGCTAATGACAAGGGGCAAGGGGCTGAACTTTCCCTTTTATAGCTTCATTTATTAGGGATACATGTTGCAGGGTCCCCTTTGCCAGGTGCAGAGAATAAGCTGGCTATTCATAATGCTATCACTTGGAGCACGGCCACCAAGCTATTTTGGAGTTCTCAGGGAGTTTTAGGGAGTTACTGTTTATTTGTAGGGGAGGGCACCTCGCTTTCTTACAAACTCCCTTTGTTTCTCTTAGGCCTATTTCTGTGTTCTCAGAGATAGTGACTGTCTAGGGTTTTCTATTGTGGCCTTGGAAATACATTTTCTGCTTAGAAAGTGATTTTGACAACTTTATTCTCATGGGCCTAGTTGGATAGTGTCAGCCTGAGACCTGTGGCTGAATAAACTGAACTGAGTTGTCCAAACCTGATCCTGCTTGTGTCTCTGATCATGGTCAATATTGCCTAATTGATACATAACATCCTTAGCAAGAGGTATGAATCTTCCATGGTAACCTCATTCAGCCTACAGTAGTCTACACAGAATCTAGTGCTACCATCCTTTTTGTTTACCAGCAGCACGATAGGTGAGACCCAAGGGCTTAGGCCGTTTTCAGACGAGCGCGGCGGCGCCCGCGCTTGTTTTCAAAAAAGCCGGCAGCCTGTTCCATACGAGACGCTGCCGCCGAATACGCGCATGCGCGGCCGATGCGCATCCATTTCCGGCCGCGTATGACCAGCCTCGATCGCCGACCCGGTCAGTTCGCGCCCGGAAATGGATGCGCGTCGGCCGCGCATGCATGTATTCGGCAGCAGCGTCTCGTGTAGAACGGGCTGCCGGCTTTTTAAAGAAACAAGCACGGGCGCCGCCGCGCTCGTCTGAAAACGGCCTTAGTGAAGGCTCTGTCATACCTTCCTGCTATATTTCTTTGATAACCTGCAAGGCTATTTCCACAGCTAGTAGGATGTCCTAGGTCTTTGTAGACATAAGAATGTCAAGGAAGTAGGTTCTGGAGGCTAAATTTAGGCTTCTAGGAAGGAAGTTGAAATCCAGAGCCTCCAGGATAGCATTTTCTGAAATACTTCCTGTTCCACACGCAGAAACCCAGAGGCAGGCTGAGCTGTGGAGTCTCAATGCATTGATGAGACGGTGGTGCAGTGAGAAGGGATTTAGATGTGTTAGGAACTGGGGAACGTTTGGGGGAAGAGGGAGCCTATACCGTAAGGATGGGCTCCACCTTAACAAAATGGAACTAGACTGCTAGCGCTAAAAATCAAAAAGGTGGTAGAGGAGTTTTTAAGCTAAGATCTGGGGTAAAGCCAACAGTTGCTGTGGAGTATGTGGTTAGGACAGAGGCAACCCAAAGGAATGTCATAATTAGTAGTGATACAGTTGTGGCAGGGCTAGGCCACAAAATGGCACCTGCCATGAGAAGCACCTAAGATGGCTACCAACAGGAAGTGGAAGTTGGTGGGTGGGGCTTGTACTATAAAGCAGAGACAGCCAGAAAAAAGAAGGAAGTCTGTTCCTGACCAGAGAGGAGAACACATCTCCTGGGAGAGCTAGCCTGGGACTGTGGTTGCGTCTAGGCTCTAGCGGTTGGACTGTGGCCAGAGGCTTGGTGCCTGTCCTCAGAAATGACTGTGTGATAAATAAACTGTATTTTATACAGCAACCCTGTGTCTCTCTCTCATCGGGACCTGATCCTACAGACACTTACCCCACGGTCAAGAGGGGCCCTGCTACAACAGTGCATTCTGGTAAAGAGAACAGGAAAGAACTAGAGAGAGAGCAAGCGGGCATTAGGATGGAACAAACTTAAATACTTCCAAATTAAACAAAATATGCAACAACAAATCCCAGAATAAGAATAAAATGAACATGTTTAAGTGTCTATATACAAATGCTAGAAGTCTAAAATGTAAGATGGGAGAATTAGTGTGTTTGGCACTAAATGAAGGCAGGGACCATGTCTATTCAATTAATTTGTAAAGCACCAGGTACATTGCTGGCATTATATAAATGCTTGCTAATAAATAAATAAAATAAAAAGATATAGACATAATGGGAATCTCAGAGACCTGGTGGAGTTAAGCTAACCAATGGGACACTGTCATACCAGGGTACAAAATATATCGAAATGACAAAGTAAATCGAGCTGGTGGTGGGTTGGCGCTATATGTTAAAGACAGCATTGAATCAAGCAGGCTTACAATTTTACACAAAGTGAAATGTACTCTAGAATCTCTATGGATACAAATTCCATGTGCAATGGGGAGTGTGCAACTGTTCAACTATACTATCGGCCCCCTGATCAGGATGGTGAAACTGACTGTGAAATGCTAAAGGAGATTAGACAGACTACTAAAGTTGGAAATGCAGTAATAATGGGTGATTTGAATTACCCCAATATTGACTGGGTGAATGTTCCCTCAGTGTGTGATGGAGAGGGACCATTATGGACATAATGCTGGGTTCTAAATTAGAAGTTACCACTCAGGAAAAGGATCTTGGAGTCATTGTGGACAATACACTGAAATCCTCATCTCAGTGTGTGGCGTCAGTCAAAAAAAACAAACAGAACGTTAGGAATCATTCAGAAAGGGATAGAGAATAAAACTGAAAATATTGTAATGCCTCTATATATTATTTAGTTTGTTAGACCTATACTCCACCCTTTCCAAAATGCTCAGGGCAGCTTACAATAGTAAAAACATAGTACAAGAGATTGCCTCATCCCCCAGGTCACGGGGCAGCCCCTGCAGTCGTCCGGGGACGTTCTCCTGGAGGTCCCGCAGTATTGGCCTGTTTGCACTGACAGAGAGGCATTCTCGGCAGTTGCACCATCACTATGGAATGCCCTCCTGGTGGAAGTTCACCTCAGCCTGGATCTCCTGGCTTTCAGACATAATTGTAAGACCTAGCTCTTCCACCAAGCGTTTCTGCAGGGTGGGAGGGGAAATTGGGTTAGAGTGGGTTAAGTGATTGTCACAGGTCAGTGTTGTTTTAGTTTAAGATTTATATTATGATTTTTTTATTGCATTTTATATTTGTAATTATTTTTATGTTGTGAGCTGCTCCAGCAAGAGGAGCAAGATATTAAGTTTAATTAAATAAATGAAATAAAATAAAATAACATTAAAATACATTACAAAAAAACCCTACCCTCATCCCAGAACCCCCCACTCCAACCCCAACCTCCCAAAAAACCTCCCACCCAATTCCTATCCCCACCTACCAAATGCCTTTATAAACACAAAAGTCTTGCACCACCTCCAGGAGACACTCGGGCTCAAACGAACCTCCTGGGGAAGGGAGTTCCACATCAACAGGACAGCAACCAAGCCCCTGCTGTGATCCCTTGTCATATGGACCAGACTAACAGACAGTACCCACAGGGAGGTGCTCCTGGCTGATCGCAGGGGCCGCAATGGGGCATGAAAGAACAGACGGTCTTTCAGATATGTGGAGCTCAGACCATTTAGGGCTTTAAAGGTCAAAGCCAACACCTAGAATTGTGCCCGGAAAGATATAGGCAGCCAGTGCAGACTTCAGAGCACCGGTTGAATATGCTCCTGGTGACTCGTCCCCGAAAAGAGGGGAGCCGCCACATTCTGCACCAGCTGCAGCTTCCAAACAGTCATCAAGGGCAGACCCACGCAGAGCACATTGCAATAATCCAGCCTCAAGGTGATGCCCTGAAACCATTCTGCATACCAAAAACCAAACATTTCTTCAAGTTACCACTAGAGATAACATGACACACTTCATGCATCAGAAAACTGTGCCGACAATCTGGTTATGTGAGCATACCCAAAACATGTACTAGAGAAGGAACAACAAACCCACGAACACACCAGAGGCAAAAAAAAATATAACCCAAAACAAAACCCAGAAACCAAACAACTAAAAACTCAACATTATGAACCAGCAACTGGGCAGAATAACTCATTCACTAGCACCAAAAACAAACAGACATAACCCTAAAAAAGTCAAAACGAAAACCCCCCCAAACCAACAACAACATACACAAACAAAACGACGCAAACACAAATGAGAAGACCAGGTTGCAGCACATGAAGCACCATGAGACGAAGCAACAAGAACAAAAAGAACCCCACACAAAAATACAAACAAAACCAAACATCAAACAAAAACTCATCAGAAAACCCAAGTTACCAACAGAGTCACAGCACGTAACCCCACTTGTATAAATTAAAGACATAAAAAAAAAAACCAAGAGACTACGTACAGGGATTGACGTTAAGACACAGTTCTGTCGTTGTGTGTTTACTGCAGTTGTGTAGTGTTTTGAGTGTGGTTGTGGTTCTATGTTTCCTGTAGGGATGGGCGAACAGAATGCAGTTCGGATGTTCGGACGTTCGAACGAAATCAGAGTTCGGGTTCGGTTCGGCGGAGTTTGGTTCAGCCGAACTTGGCCATATAACCAAAAATAGCACTATCGATACCGAAACCGAATTTGAATTATTTTTTTTGTTTGACCCTGAAACCACCCCTGGTCTCCACCCCTGGTTCCAGGAAGTCTGCTCCTCAGCTGCCTCCCACTTCCAGTCACATTTTTCCCATCTTCCAGTCAAGTTTTTCCCACCCCCGAACTCATCCGAACTGTTCGGCCGTTTGAGCGTTCGGTTCGGTCGTCCGAACAGGCCAAGTTCGGCCCGAACTCCGAACTTCCGAACCGCATTCACTAGTGGTGGGACCCCGGGCCCATTACCGGCTACCGGATTTACCGGTTACCGGTTCTACGAAAACCGGATTCCCGGATTAAATCCGGTATGCCGGTACCGGATTTA
>QEPC01000046.1:2222694-2246380 GCA_003113815.1 Sphenodon punctatus | reverse complement strand
AAAAAACTTTTTGGCTGGGGCTTTAAGTTTTTTTACATTGCAGCCATTTTTAAATGGCTGCAATGAAAAAAAATCCGGTACCCCGGAATCCGGTACCGGGTCCGGATTACCGGGTCGAATCCGATAATGCCGGTACGCCCGTTACCGGCATTATCGGATACCGGATTCTACCGGTATCCCACCCCTAGCATTCACCCATCCCTAGTTTCCTGTGTTTTCTTGGTTGTGTGTAGTGCATCTTAACTTATAATTTCCTAGTGTTGTGTTGCGTGGTGGAAATTATAAGTGCTGGGTTTTTTTTTAATGTAAAATATGTTTCTCACTGAGACTGTGTTTTTAATCAGGTGGTTTTTCCATTTGTTGGAATGGTGTGACGTTGCTGTTGTTTTATTTGGAGGGTTTTTTGATGGAAAATGTATATGGCTTGAGAGATTCCTTGACGTTAAAGTTCTTACTTTGTACATACATACATACATACATACATACATACATACAAATGCTTTAAAATTGTTTATATTATTTATTTGTTTTATTTTTGCATATTTATATGCCACCCCCTCCTCCACAAGCGTCTCGGGGCGGCTAACAACATTTTAAAAACAAAACAACAACACCATAAAAACATCAACAGTTACAATAGCCCAACAATAAAAAATAACAACACCCTAACCCAACCCACCGTGACCTGTCTCCCTCGGGAATGGCCTGGTGGAACAGCCTACAGAAAGAGGGGAGGTCTACAGCCAGGATAATCATTTCACATATACATCACTTTTTGCTTTCAAAGCACTTTGTAACAATTCATTAATGTCAATTTATCACATTTTTGCGACTCGGGTAACTCCGGAATCATTATTCCCACTTTGATGTATCGGAAACAGCTAAAGGGAAGATTGTTCAAGCTTAGGTGCCTAAAGCCAGAGACCTACATAAAAAGGTCCAGATATTCAAATATCCTCATCACCCCTGATATTAGTGGGAATGCTCAGCAAAGCTGAAAAATAAGGTAGCATTTATTTAACTTCCAAAATATCATTCATGCCATATATACTGTGTTACATTTTGGTAGAGTAACCATGTTTTGTTTTTTTAAAAAAAGATATATAGTCCTAAAAATAAACACCCTCCTCCTTGTAGGAATTTAAATGAAACAACTTCCTATTATATCAAGAATTTATGCCAGACATTATTTCTGCAGATACGCAGTGCAAACATTATTTAAAGCCTAGAATGCTTGTAAACATACCAGTGTTACAACTGGCATTTATTTGTAAAAATTACTTCTGTGAATATTTTAATGCTAAATGATGCTAAAAACTGTAAAATTAACTTATCAGCTCCAGCAAGTAAGCAGAAAAACTCCTTTGCTTGTTCGGCAACAATATTTGGAACTCAACTGTGCAAACCCAACTCCTGTTGGAGAACAGTCATCAATATAAGAGGCTGCACTGTCAAATACTTCCTAAAGACTTATGACTATTTTACAGTTACAATATTACATTCCAGAAACTACAATTCTGCCTATCTGAAAATATCTGGCAATCTCTTAATTAATCAGTATTATTAGAGTCTGTAATCTTCACCTGAGGGACATCACTAGTGGCTCCGGTGTCACTAAGATCAGATAGAGGAATATCTATAGAAGATGTGGTTTCAGATTTGTCTAGCTGTCTACCATCATTTTTATGCAACATAAAAGCAATGGGCCCTTCTTTCTCAGGTGCATATTTGAAGTTGTCATCCTCACAAGTTTTGAGATGGTATAAGAAAGAGGTCTGTTTGACAGAACGCTGAAGTAAATACCTTCTGAAAGCCCTCTGGATTATAATAGCAGAAACATCCTCATGTTTCCTTCTAAGAGTAGTTGTGATAGGTACATAAGAAGCATTAGCTTGATTGGCAATCATAAAATTTGTCTCCATCTGTGATTCAAAAGAGGACATCTCCCCAGAGTCTCCAAGAACCCTTTTGGTAAAAGCAAACAAAATATCCAAGCAGTGGATTTTATCCCCACTGACCATAGGAAGGTCCATTGCTATGAGCTGAAGTCTGTTTGGTTTCGGTATGCGTAAGGGTTCTGCCAGAGCATCTGCAAAGTCTGATAGTGCAGAGTAAGCAATAAACTGAGTTGCTTGAGGATCAAATTTTCCCCAAATTTCATAAAATATATCAAAATCATCCTCACTGAGAGGCTCAGTACTCTCTTCAGTTGCAATATTAAAATTCTCTAAAATAACAGCTATATACATGTTAACCACAACAAGAAACGATATAACAACATAACTTACAAAGTATATAAGCCCTAGATTCCTGATTCTTAAGTTTACACAGGCTGTATTATTGGTTTTTAAATTGGAAGCACAAGAGTTGGAATTACTGTTTAAGTCTAATAGAGGAGAGAGAAGCCCATCCCAGCCAGCTGATGTTGTGATTTGGAAGAGACAGAGCATACTGCTAAAGAAGGTTTGGAAATTGAAAATATTATCAATCCCATCTTCCCATTTAACACAGGCAAAGCTAGCCATACCAAAAATAGCATAAATAAACATGATCAGAAAAAGGAGAAGACCAATGTTGAACAAAGCAGGAAGGGACATCAATAACGCAAAAAGGAGAACTCTAATTCCTCTGGCTGATCGTATAAGTCTCAAAACTCGACCAATCCGAACCAAGCGAATGATTCTCAGGAGTGTTGGAGGGAAGTCAATACTTTGAATTCCAGCACCTGTAAAAGATAAAAATTAATATTAAAGTAATAAAACATTTTAAATCTCTATCACAGGAAACAGCTAAATGAAGTCCCAAAGGGCTCGATCCTACCAGGTGGCACATAGAGGCTGAGTGCCCATTTCCCAAGCAGGTCTGCCATTCTGCTTAGCTTGGTGGATGGATCTTACAAAGTGAGACCTAATAGCATTGGTACAAAGCACAAACCTGTTGCCTGCTTTGCTTTCAGGACTACAGCAGAATCTCAGTAACCATGCCTTGGGAATGGGGGTTGATTGTAACTCTGAAATGGTAGCCAGAGGGTTAAAGATGCTTATTGTTTTAGGTAACTTGGAATTTAAAATAAGTTAATTTAAAGAGTGTGATGGTTCTTAATTAGTAGATATGCCAAGCAAATACCCTTTACCCTAGAAAGGGCTCAGTGGCCAACAGGAAGCTGGGTCAGTAGGAAATCCGCTGCAATGAAACCACAGATAGAAAAAGGGAGATAAAATCCTTGAAAGGATATTTTATTTATTTATTTTATTTAGATATATTATTCTGCCCTATCCTAATATGTTTTTTGACAACTTTTGAGCTGCTTGAAGCAAGCTGTCCTAAACTGGATTTGGAGTGAATGATGTAGGGTATGGAAAGGGACCAAAGTGGTTGTCTCAGTGTAAGACTGGGGTAAAGATGGATATAAGGCCCATAAATGAAGGGATCTTGTATCCCTGTTGTTCTACCTTCTGATGAGAGCAGGCCTTTGTGTCAAAGACTGAACTATCTGACCATCAGGTCAACGAGTATGTATACTGATCAGTAGGTTTAGATTTTACCTTGTTGATTCCTCTTGCTTCTATTATTTCTATTTTAATAAGAAGTTTATGCTTTTAGGTTTATTCTTGATGTATTTTAAGTCAGTTCCTGCCAATTTTAGTAGACCTACAGTGATTTAACAAGGTTCTTTTGTTATTTCCTTTTAATAGACAGATTCATGCATGGCATTGTTGCTTAATCTATTTTTGCAATAATACGTCATCTGCATAAAGTAAAATTGTTGTAACGCGATTGGCTATTAATGATGGGTCCGATTTCACTTCATTAATTGCAGAGACCAGATCATTTATAAAAAGGCTAAACAGCAGGGGAGCTAGAAGTCAACCCTGTCTAACCCCCAATGTTATCTAATAAGGTTGAGGACAGTAACCACTAGAATTCAGCCTTACCACCACTCTAGAGTGATGATACAACTCCATTATTAAATCTAAAAGATATGGGTTAATACCCATATATAGGACAGTTTAGCCCAAAGCTTGACCCTATTAACAATGTCAAAAGCCTTAGAGAAGTCAACGAAGGCAACAAATAATCTACCTGTTCTGGTTGAAGTATATTTGTCTATCAAATGCATAAGTATAAAACAATTATCCCTCCCAGATCTCCGTCGGCAGAAGCCTGCTTGCTCTTCTGCCAGTAGAGAGTTAGCCATCACCCAGGCCTCCAACTATTCAAGCAGGAAGCAATAGTACAACTTTCCCACCACCAGTAAGAGGCCTGTAATTGGCAGAATCCTCTCTATTCCCTCATTTATAAATGGGGATAATTAACATCATTCTCCAAATAGGAGGCAATTGCCTTAAAGTGTTAAATAAGGAGAACAGCCTGGCCAAAACCGGCACCCCCCAGTTAATACAGTCCTGATAACACTCTGAGGGGAAACAATCAATTTCTGGGATTTTAGTCAAACTAAGGGATGCAATATGTTGACTGAGTCTCTCCTATGAAACAATCGGAGAGAAGGACTCATCCTCAGATAAGATGTTATTTGCCAGTAATAAATGGTCATCGGGGACAGCTGGTCCTTTAAAGGTTGAGCTATAAAATACTACCTAGGCGTCCCCACTAAGGGAAGAAATTCTACTATTTTCTGATTTAAACGTCTCATTTTTTATAATCTTCCAGAATTTCGAAGAATCTTTAAGATTAGCGGCTACTCTCAATTCTGCCCACACCTGTGATGTTTTAGTTGCTCTTTTTTGGTTCACTAATTTTTCGTACTCTCTCCACGCTGCAGGACAAACAGCAATGGAAACTCCTCCCAGCAATGCCTTCAGGGCACCAATCCCAACATGCAAAGATAGCTGGGGTAGGAGCAGGAAAAAAGTCTAGGGGTATTTTCAGACGTTACGAGATCACACTCAACCACAGACAATACCCTGCGGTGGGGAATGGTCCCATAACGTCTGTTTGAGTCCCGCCAGAGGTTCACCACAGTGAACCTCTGGCGGGAATCAAAATAACCACGCTTTCGGCCCTCGACCGGGGACCAGGGCCGAAAGCGTGGTTAGCTGAACCACAGCCCGGAATCGACGGTCGGTAACATGTGTTACCGGCGCCGATTCCAGGCCGTGGCCCGGATCATGGGTCAGAATTGGATGCAGCGGCCAAATTGGCCGCTGCGCTCACCCATTTTCTGTTGGGCGGGCAGCCAGGGGAGCTTGGGAGATGGAGCTGTGCGGCCGCACGTTGCACCGTGCAGCCCCCCCCCCCCGATTCCCCGCTGGAATCGGTCGGCACATCTGCTGGCCGTGACAGTGGGATTCCAGAGGGGAATCAAATCGGTGATTCCGTGACGGAGCAAAAGCCACCCCGTCACATCTGAAAATACCCTAGGTGAGCACAGTCTTGTAATCCTTCCCCCACTGCACGACAGACAGCAATGGAAATCCCTAAGGAAAAGGTCTTCAGACCTGCCATGATCGCATAGCACACTATTGTATAGGAAATGATATGCTGGTCAATGCCAAAAAAACTCAAGTAGCCAGTTTTGGTTGCGCTAAGAATAAGTTCACCTAGAGAATTGGACCTCATTTGCTTCCACAAGTCGCCAAGGCTGTTTATTTGGGTATCTCCTTTGCCGTCACTAAAACATGGAGAGCCCATAGGGAAAACATTATCTCGAAAGTGAAGAGTTCGGCTGCAGGTCTTTTGAAATTGTAGAGATGCTCTAGGATCTCCAGTGTGCGTATGGTCTTCAATGTTTTCAAGGTTAAATCTTTGGCTCAGCTTCTTTTTGGGGTGAAGTTATGTTTTAGAGTTTATAAAAACAAGACAGAGGCAGTCCAGAATAACTTTATTAGGGAAACCTTAGGAGTCCTGAGTTCAACCCTGATTGCAATGATTCGAGCAGGAACAGGCCTTTATTCAGTTTCCACTTTAGCTGTTATTAGAGCTTTGGATTACTGGGAAAAAATCCGCCATATAGATTCATCACATCTTGTTCACCTGAGGGTACTTTCAGACGTTACGGGCGGCCGGTTCACCACAGCGAACCACCGGGGGGGCGAACAGCGCAACCACGCCCGGGGTTGGAAAACGACCCAAACAGACGTGCCGGGAACGGGACCACGGGCCGGAACCGGGCCGCACCATCGCGGGCCGTGGCAGCACAACAGATGTGCAGCCGAACCCCCGCCAGGCGCTAAACCCCCACAAGGCACCGGGCAGGGGCGGGACACAGACATGGCCGACTGAGGGCAAATGAAGCCACAAGGCACAAAAGGGAATGCCCACACAAGGGAAACGGGAAGGGAGGGGGGAAGAGCGAGAACAGGCTGACAGCCGGCTCACACAGCGGTCCCGCAGCGGGGCACAATGCACGGCCACACGCCCGGGCACACACACACACACACACACACACACACCAGGGAAAGGCCGGGAAGGGGGGGCAGGGGCGCCCGGAACACCCCACCCGGAACACCGGCAGGGAGGGGGGGGCACCACCACGGGGCAAGGCACAGACAGCAGCAACCCCCACCCCCACACCACCCCAGTCCAGTCCAGGCCAAGGAGGTGCCCCCACAGGAACAGAGGCAGTCTCGGAGGGGGGGGCGGACCCCCGGAGCAAGGCACGTTGGGGGCCCCCAAAGCACAGCGAGGCCGGCGGAGGGGCGCCAGGAGGAGGAGGAAGGGGGCCCCACAGTCAAAGGCTGGCACAGGCAGGGCAGCCGGGTCCAGCGGTGCTCCTCCGCAGCACCAGCGACGCTCAGGCAGCACCCACGGAGTCACGGGGATGGAGGGGGCCCAGGACCACGGCCAGGGGCAGCAGCAAGCAGCGAGGCGGGCGGGAGCTCACCGAGGTGGGGTCCGCAGGTCGGGAGCGGCCAGCGGGGACCAGGCCCCCCCCCGGGCCGGGGCGGGAGCCCACACGGGGGCACCACGCCGGGGGGGGCAGGCCAGCGACGCGGGGCTCACGGGCCGCTGCCGGGGGCCCCGCTGGCCCCAGGGCCCGGGTGGCCCGCCCGGTGGACCAGGTGGGGCCAGTGCAGCATGCCCCGGCGGTACCCCTGCAAGGACATGTAGTGGGCGATCAGGTAGTAGGCCTCGAAGGGATCGGGCATGGTGAGGGCCAGCTGCACATCCACACGCGCCCACACCGCCAACAGGGATGACATCTCCACCGCGGAGGGCTCCGGCACACAGCAGGCAGCAGAAGGGGGCCACGGAAGATGCCCCAGCTCCAGAAGCCGCTGGAACGCCGCCCCACGGGTGCGCTGGTACCCACGGGCCCCGTGAACACAGGAGAAGTAGGTCACGGCCAAGGCAGGGCCACCCTCGGCCAGGCACTCCGAGTAGGCGCCCAGACCACACACCACCAGCGCTGACACGGTCTCCGAGGCGCTCCAGGGCACATGGGCGCACAGCACCTCCGGGATGCGCCCCTCGGGGAAACGAGCCAGCCCCAGGGCCTCCGCATGCAGCCGGCAATCACGGGCGCTCACCACATGGCCAAAGTAACGGAGCCCGGAGCTCAGGCTCTCGTAGGCACCTGCACGGCTCCCCGGCCCGGCCAGGAGCAGCTGCACGGCAGGGGTGTGCCACAGGTCGCACAGAGACATGGTCTCGCGGAAGGCCCAGATATGGGGGGCCCCTTGGGGGCCGGACAGCGGGAGCCCCATGGATGGGCAGCCAGCCATGGTCCAGCACAACAGGGAATGGGACACGGAGCCCGGAGGGCACACAGACTGCCCAGGGCCGGGAGAGGCTCGGCCCGGCCCCCGGGACAGGGAACACGGGCCCGCACCGCAACATTGTAGCACAACAGAGCGAGGCGTGGGGTGCGGGCCCGGCACAGCTGCAGAGAACAACAGCGAGCTCTCTGTCTGCCTAATCGCACCTTCAAGGCCATCCCGCTACAAACAGCGAGGGGAGGGGGCCCGGGGTGCTGGGGGCGGGAGCAGCCGGAACGCACCGGCACAGGGCGCGCGCAGGCCCGCGAGGCCGACCCCCGGGCGGAGCCACCAGCACCGGGCCGCCATAAGCGCTCCCAGCCCCCACCGGGGCCCCAGCACCATGGAGCGCGATAGGGCAGGTGGGAACTGGATGTTCCTCGCGCTCGCGGCTGAGTGGCACCGTGACCACACTGAGCAGCTGTGCCTCCTGACCGAGAGGGTGCACCTGGCCGTCCGCCTGCGCTATGTCCTGGCCCTGCGGGCTGGCGTGCGCCTCCGGGGCCAGCAGGCCCGCAGGAGAGTCCGTGGCCGGCTCAGGGCTCGGCGCCGGGCCTGGGGGGCGTGGCTGGCCGCCTGCCGGAGCCTCACCCGGCCCGCTGCGCTCCGAGGGGCCGCGAGGCGGTTCCGCTGGGCAACGCAGACCCTCCGCCGGGCAGCGCTGCTGGCTATGCCCATAGCGCGGAGCCTATGGGTCACGGAGCGGCCCCAGGCCTGGTGGGAGCGGGCCCAGGCCCACTGGGGGGAGGCCGAGTGGGGGTCCCACTTCCGGATGGGCAAGGCCACCCTGCTGCGCCTAGCGGAGCTCCTCGCGCCCTGGCTGGAGCGGCAGCACACCTCCATGCGGGAGCCCATCCCCATGGTCCAGCGGGTGGCCATAGGGGTCTGGGCCCTCGCAACGCCCGACTCCTGCCGCTCCGTGTCCCAGCACTTCGGGGTGGGGCTCAGCACGGTCGCCTGCATCGTGCGGGATGTGTGCGAGGCTGTGGAGGGCGTGCTCCTCGACAGGACCATCCAGCTCCTGGACCAGGGCGCTGTGATGGCTGGCTTCGCGGCCGGGGGCTTCCCGAACTGCATCGGAGCCGTGGACGGCACACACATCGAGATCCTGCGCCCGGCCGCGGGGGAGGCCCTGGAGTATGTGAACCGGCACGGATACTACTCCCTGCACCTGCAGGGGGTGGTGGACCACCGGGCCCGCTTCATAGACATCTACACGGGCAACTCCGGCCGGAGTCACGACGCCAGGATCATGACCATCTCCCCCTTCTATGCCCGCATGTACCGGGGGGACTTCGCGGACATGGGCATGAGGTGGATCGAGGGTGTTCCCATGCCCCCCTGCATCCTGGGGGACCCCGCCTACCCCCTGACCCGCTGGCTGATGAAGGTCTACCCTGTCCCGAGCACCCCTGCGGAGCAGGTATACAATACCCGCCTGTGTGCGAGCCGGACCGTGGTGGAGCGTGCCTTCGGGGCCCTGAAGCAGCGCTGGAGGAGTCTAGCTGGCCGCCTGGACTTCACCGTCCCCACCTCCGCCCTGGTGATCGGTGCCTGCTGCGTTCTGCACAATGTGTGCGAGACCGAGGGGGCGGCCCTGGAGTACCCCGAGCCCCACCGGCCCCCCGGTCCTGTTCCCCTGTACGTGAACGCAGGGAACCCCCGGGAGTACCGGTATGCCAAAAGGATCCGGAACGCCCTTGCAACCCACATCGCCCGGGGGGGCCCGCTGTGAGGGCCTTCCCGCCCCTGGGGGCCCCACCCCCCGTTCCGTGCCCATGCCCCTGTACACGCGGTCCCACAGCCCTGTCCCCCCCACAAACGGGCCGGGGACAACTGTCTCTTTACAACACTTTATTGCCCACACAGTGCACACAATCACCCTGTGCCCCCTCCCCACCCCCGTCCCCGTGACCCCGTCCACCACCCGCCCTCATGTGGCCCTCCCCCTCCCCCCCCTTCCCACCATCCCCCCGCGTTTCCTGGGCCGACCCCTCGTGCGGCCGCTTGGGCCCACCGAGCTCTGGGAGCTCCCCTCCCCCCCACTGTCCGTGTCCCCTGCCGTGTCCTGGGCTGGTCCCGGCCCCGGCAGGGGGCCGGGCGGCGGATGGGCAGCTGTGCCCGGTGCCCCGGTCGCGCCCCGGGGGGGCTGGACCCTCCGGAGGCCCGGGGGCACTGGGAGGCGCATGCGAGGGCCCTGGGGCCGGGGGGGCGCCAGGGGCGGCAGGGCTGGGCCCGGGGGCGCCGAGGGGCCCGGCATGGGGACCTGGGCGGGCAGGGCGCCCGGAGGTGCGCCGGCCATCACGTAGGCACACATGGTGCCCGCATGCAGGAGCAGGGAGGTCCCAATGTCGTGGGACCTGTCCATCTTGGCACTGTGCTCCCGCACCATGCCCTGTATGTCCTGCCGGAGGCCCCTGAGCAGCCCCTGCTGCCGCTGGTGCTCCCGGCGCTCCCGCCTCCGCTCCAGGCGCACCTCCGCCTCCAGCCGGCGGTCTGTCTCCAGGGCCTTCTCCATGGACCGCTCTATGGCCGCCTCCATGCGGTCCACGGAGGCGATCATGCGCTCCCCCTGTTCCTCCGCCCTGCGGACGATGTCCTCCGCTTGCTCCTCCCTGCGCCTGCGGACCCGCGCCCGGTACTCCCGCATCCGCTGGGCTGGGGCCGCGGCCGGCGGAGGCGCCGCGCGCGGGGGCTGCCCTGTGGAAATGGGCGGGTGGGTCAGTGCAGGGCCCTGTCCCCTAGCGGGGTCGGGTCCCGGGGCCCCCTGCCCCCCCTCCCCCACTGAGGCCAGAGGCCCCCCTGGGCTGGCGCCCGGGGGGCCCTCCCGCAATCCCAGCCCTCCCGCCTTACCTGGGTCCGGCACCTGCTCTCCTGTGCCCTCCGCGGGGGCCTGCACCGTCTCGCTGGCCCGGTCCTGGGGCTCCCCATGTCCTGCGGGCGGGAGAGGGGGGAGCGGGTGAAGGGGGCTGGTTGTGGCCCCTGCAGCAGGGCCCCCACCCCCGCCCCTGCCACCGGCCCCCTGGTCGTGCCCCCCCCTGCCCTGGGGGCCCGCTTACCCTCTATGTCCGTCTCCGAGCCTTCGGAGGCCGGCGCCTCACCCTGGGAGTGCTCCCCCTGGGACCACTGGCTGAGGGTGGTGAAGGTGCCGACCTCCGACTCCGCCTGGCCGGCCCGGCGTTGGGATGTCTCCGGGCTGCTGCTGGGGGGGGGCCTTGGGGCTTCTGCGGGTCCCGGGTGGTCCTCCTGGGGGTGGGGGTCCCCTGAGCTCGTGTCTACCGGGCGGGCGGCGAGGGGAGGGGGTACCTCGGCCCGCTCCCTGCCCTGGACCACAGCGCTGCCCACCAGGCGTGGGGCAACTATGGAGCCCTTCATGTGAAGGATGCGGTCCAGGGCATCGTAGTAGGGGGCGGTGCGGGCCCCGTGGCCGGAGCGGCTGTTATTGTCCTTGAGGGCCTTGTACCCCCTCTTGAGCTCCTTGGCCTTGGAGCGACACTGGTTCACAGTGCGCTCGTGCCCCGCCGCCTCCATGTCGCGCACGATGTCCCGGTAGACATGCTCGTTGCGCTGGTTTATTGCGAGCTCCACCTGGTACTCGAGGGTCCCCCAGATCCGTATGAAGTCCCGGGTCTCCTGGAGGCCCCACTGTCCCCCTCTGTGATAGGCCTTCCTCCGGCTGGGCCCCTGCTGTTCCTCCTCCCGGTGCAGCTCCTGCTGCACCTGCCTGTGCTCCTCCTCCACCTCCTCCTGGGGGTGCGCCTCCAGGGGCCGGGGGCCGGGCTCCTCCTGGGGCTCGTCCGCCCGGGCCGACTTTCGTGTCTGGGGGGGGGAAGGGGGGTGGTTGGTTGCTGGGTGAGGGTGTGGGCCCTCTCGGGGGCCCCCTGCCCCCCTGCCCTCCGCCCGGGGTCCCCCTGCCCCCCTGCCTTCCGCCCGGGGTCCCCCCGGCCCCCTCCACAGGGGGTTCCCCTGTGCCCCCTGTTCCCCTCCCAGTGGGTGCCCTTACCCGTTTCCTGGGTGCCTCCTGTGGGCCTGTTCCGGCCGCTGTCCCCGGGGCGGCGCGACCCGGCTGCAGCTGTGGTTGGTGTTCCCGGGGCGCCTCCCTGGTCGGGTGCTCCCGTGTGCCCCCTTCCTGCACCTGTGCCCCCTCCGCCTGCATCGCTGGGCCTGGCTGCACGTCCTCCGCCTCCTGTGCCGCCGCTGTCGCTGTTCGTGCCTCCGGTCTCTTCCGCTTCCCTCCTCGCTCCATCCCGCCACGCTTGCTTGCTGCTGCTCTCGCTTTAAATCTCCCTCCGGTGTTTGTGTTGGTGCTGGTTGCCTGGCAGCGACGCTGCGTGCCTCGTCCCCGGCCGGGGCTCCATTTTTTTGGTTCCGCTGGGGGATTGGCGTCCAGACGTTACTTTTGCTTGGTTCCCTGTGGGGGTTCGTTTGACCACGCTTCCCGGGACCTTCCCCCGGCTAGCCCGGGAAGCGTGGTTGAAACTGACCCCATGTGGGTATTGAGCGTGATGAACATCTGGCGCGCGCCGTTCAGACGTTCACGGCCCTTTGGCCCCATGGGGGGGTTCAGCGTGGTTGAGCGTGATCTCGTAACGTCTGAAATCACCCAATGTTAGCGAGAGCGGTTTGAGCATCACAGTAGCAAACAGTATCGATGGTGGAGTGAGATCTCACAGGTTTTGAATATGATTGGTCTCTCCCCTGCCTTTTGCTTGACCTTAGCGAATAACAAACCTCTCCAAATGTTAAGAGGAGAATTTTGGATATTGCTGCTCGAGAAGATCTAGCTAAGATAGGATAGAAACCTAGTATTCCTTGCTCAAATGTAGCTTCGTTTTGGAAACATATATAGAGATCCATTCTTTTCAATTAAGGAGAATGCTAACTTTGTCCTGATTTCAACTGTTAGAATTGGCAGTTACGCAGGTGTAGATTACAGTCTAAGATACTGTATCTGTAACTACAATGAAGTAGAAAGTTTGGAACACGTGCTTTTTGTTTGTCCGTATTATGAGGATGTAAGAGCTGTATGGGTTGATCCGTTGTTAGAAGATGGACCTCCCTGTTCTTCTGAACAAAAATAATTTTTCTTCTAACTATGCAAGCTCCCAACTCCATGAAATCTCTTGCTACATTTTTGTTATTGGCCTAATGAGAAAGGAAGCTTAAACTGCAATCCATGGTGCTGGAGGAGCTGAATAACTGATGGATATCATTTATTTTTATGGTTTATATACTTGTTTATCTTCTCTGTTAGTGGATGATGAGTTGGGTGATGTTATTCTTTTGTTCTTATGATGTATTTATTGTTTTTGTTTTTGGATAATGGTGAAAAGCTGAAATCCTCAATAAACTGTAACTGTTTATTTTAGCATTATAATCCAATATTTTCTCTTCATTTTCTTTTGGTTTTTACACTTATCACTTGATACAAGTAGCAACTAAGGAATAAGTGGTCGTGGTTCCTAAGTTTGTCTCATCATTGTAGTCTCAAATAAACAAACTCTACTGTCTGCTAAGAGACTGAAACCCCCAATGCTATGGGAAATTTCTACTAACTACAGTAAAAGCATGATAAACCATTAGGGACCAAATCAGCAGGCAACAAAAACTCTGTGAAATGTTTTTGTATTGGTTTTCAATAAATGTGTATAACTGCACAATAATTGTGGCTGGAGATTAGACAAAGAGCAAATTTCCTATTCATGAATAATACTCACATTTTCAGGTAGCCTCCTGAAATCTCAATATATATTTAGGAGCAAAATAAAATGCACATATTAATCAGTTCAGATATGCCTTGGTTTTTCTTTCAAGGCCAAAAAGTGAACCCCACCCCACACCCCACCCCAACTGTCCCGTTCTCCAACAACACAGAGAGTTTCTGAGAAGGAAAATATATATCAGTAGCCATTCCTGGAACAGTTCCAGGAACAGCTGCAGATGTATAAGCAAATTTTATTTCTCAGAAGTCCTTTGAAGTGCTGGAGAGCAGCTTTTCTTAAATTTGGGAGGGATCAAATAGCAGAGTGAGGGGATCAAATAGCAGAATGGGGGATTAGTGGAAGCAAAATTACTGTTAATCATTAAAATTTTGCTTTGTCTAAACCCTCACCAATTAGAGACAAAGCAATACATTTTGGGTCACTATGACTTTATTGAGTACTGATATAAATATATATTGAGAAAAGTGACCTGCTGGCAGCAAAGACAATACTAAGACACTCAGACGTTTGGCTACTCTTTCAGCCTTGCCTCAGTGAAGTTTAAGTTTTGGAATGTTCACTACCAGCTGGGAGCTGTCTTTTCTGTAAGACACTGCCTAATACGTTTGACTCGTTGCCTGATTTAAAACTTCTAAGAACGAAGATTTGCACATTTGTTTGAATTGTGCAGGTTTTGTTTCTAATGTGTTTTCATTCTGCTGTTTGGCAAATGTCACATTTTTAATGAAAAGTTCTTTGTCTTTCTCGTATTTCAAAATCGATGAACAACAGAGCTTTTAAAAAACTTAACGTTGTTATTTGACTGTAGCAAGCACATGGTTTTAAATGTCCACAGAAAACATGTGAGGAAAAATACAGAAGAGAGCTTTGTTTATAGTTTGGAGAAAGCAGAGTGAGAGGGTTAGTTGACTGGTAAAATTCATCACTTTGGTGTTCTTAATTTTGAGGTTCTACAGTGCCAGGAGTATGACAAAAGGCATTGTGCATTCTGCTACAACATGATCCTAGATTCTACATACATAGATGGGGACAGACGCTGCCTATAGTCTTCTGGGTCCAATTCAAGGTGCTGGTTATTACCTTTAAAGCCCAATACAGCCTGGGCTCCACTTATCTGCAGGACCGCCTCATCCCTCGTGTCCTGGATTAGCCCCTGCAATTGAGTGGGGATGCCCTCTTGGAGGTCCCCGGGGTTTCCTGAGGGACAACATTTGAGAAGGCGTTCTTGGTGACCACACCGTGGCTATGGAATTCCCTCCCGGTAGGGATTCGCCTCTCTCCAGATTTCCCCTCCTTCCATAGACAATGTAAGACCTGGCTGTTTCACCAGGCATTTGGTGAGGGAGACAGGTAGTGGGTGAGGGTTTTTTTCTTTTTGAGGAAAGGAGTTATTTATTTTCTCAACCCTTATTTTATTATCTTAATCTGAGTTTTTAGATTATATTGTATTTATATTTTTTGTATTGTGTTTTTATTATGCTGTACTCTGCCCCAGGCTGCCATTGGGCAGGAGGGGGCGTTATATAAACATTGCTATAAATAAATAAATAGGTGGAACTTGCCTCCCATCCCTTAGAGGGAATATAGCATGTGGGATAGCTGGGTTGGATCTACATATATAAAAGCACAGGATCAGAATCGGCAGTGCTGAGTGCCAATCTAGCAAATTCAGAGTTCCAGACATGCCTTGATTATCTTTCAGTAGCATCAAGCGCGAAATACTTAAGGTCTTTGAGTATTGCATGTGAAAATGATAGGCTTCTTTCTCACATTACCTGGAAGGTGAGTGGGGAAACTTCTGTGAGGGAAATCATGGCTCTATTCTCATGAGAATTAGTGCATGTAGGAATGTGCTAGTCTGCTTTTCTCCCACAAGAACACTCACGCATGACCAGGTCCACCAATGTAGCTCTTACAATCATGGGTGTTCTTACGTGAGAAAAGCAGAATAGTGCATTCCTACACGCACTAATTCCTGTGAGAATAGAGCTGCAATTGCCCTCACAGAAATCCCCCCCTCTCCCTGGGTAACATGAAAAAAGCAGCCAGAGTCTTGTCATCTGTGTCAGCCAATGCACTAATGTCATTGTGACATAAAGGGAAATTTATAGAGTTGAGAATTATGGTTTAATCTGCAACATTTTAGAAACGAACAAAAATGCCCACAATGTTAAAAAGTGAACGTTCCCGAAGTTCTAGAGCAAGGTGAGCTTTTTAGACTGCATAGCATTCATAGGTCATTTTTTACACAGACGCCCCCCCCCCCCCCGGCTTGTTGTTTGGGTGGGGGGGGACATCCATGTAAACGGTCGGTGGGGGTGGGGGGACTGGTTTGCACTGGTTCACTCATGTGGACACCGAGCAGGATGGGTGGGGGTGCATACGAGCTCCCACGCAACACCCACCTCCACCCACAGAGCCCTCAAGAAAACCAGAGGCGGCGTGGGTGGAGTTGGGTGGAAGTGGATGGAGACTGGTGTGTGTCCATGTAAAGGGACACACACACCCCTCCACCCACCACGGTGAAACATCCATCCCCCCACCCACCTCTGTCCGTGTAAAAAGGGTCATATATCTGAGCAACTCAGGAACACACATAGCTTGCTGAGGTATACTTCTATTGTGGATTCAAGATTACCACTAGATGAAGCCTAATGAACAAAAGAACCTTCTTGCAAATATTACCTTTTGGACAAAAAACTTTAGGCCACAGATTTCAAATAGCTACAATGGTCATTATTAGCAAGTTTACAAATGAAACTTATGCCTAATTTTTCTTTGGTATTCCTTATTATTTGCATTTTGAATATTGCAGGAAAGTTCATTTTAATTATTATCTTCATTTTAGTACCAAAACAATCTGGTTTCTGTAATACAGCAGATCAAAGTTGCTATATACAGTATTATTCATTCAGAAACCAAATTTGTTCTTTTCCAAACAAAATGTGTGTTTGAGAACTGTGACCCCTCTTTCTAATTGTGCATCATTTAATAACAGTAATGAAATTAGAGCAATGGTGTTTTAGAAGGAATTGCCCATACCTGGGTTAGATCCACCACAGCAGATCTAGAGCTTGGCTATGTGATTTAGAAAAACATTTATTACTGATCAAACAAATCTTCAAATGCACATTTTGGTTGTACAGTGTCAATAAAACAAAACTGTCTGGCTTAATAACAATTTTTACTTACTAACTAATGAAAGGATCACAATAACTAAATCAAAGATGTTCCAACCAATGGTGAAAAAGTAGTGCCTTAGAGCCAAAATCTTCATGATGCACTCTCCAGTAAAGATGCCAACAAAGAACAAATTTATCTTGTCAAAGACACCCTTGATCTCTTTGGTATGGTCATCAGCTTCTGCCATCATAACGATCATATTAAGGCATATGAGACAAACTATGGCAATATCAAATGCTGAACTTGATACGATGTCAAAAAGAAATCTTTGATATTTGTTCTGAAATTGAAAACACACAAATGCCAAAACACAAACGTTAATGTCATTTTGTTTTGAACTCATATGGGATGTAGCATAGCTCTTTACCACATGAAAAGAATTCTGGAGAAGTGGGAGTCGATAGAAAACAAAATAGGGGGCATTATACATGAATTTAGATGACAAATTTAGACACCCAAGATCAAAAACATTAGACCAATATTTCCACTTAAGCAGAGTATTCGTTATCCTTTGTTGGCTATCCTCCTATGTACAAAGTTACATAGGGGTGGGGGGTCAAGTTCACAAATAAGCAATAGGTTGTGAATTTTCCGTATTAGATTATTTTTTAGAAAGGCAAGTGATTCACACTATGGCAAAAGGAGTACAGAAGTAGAAATATTACTACTAATTAGCATTTTGATCAGCCCTAGTTTTGAACTTGTTTTCCAGCTGACAACTGTAGTCAAATAATTATACAGATTTCTAATAAAGTATTTCTGACAATCTTACCAGTGGCCTTGGTATGGGCTTTTGGGGTTTCTTGGATCCAAGTTTTTTCATTGCATTATAATACTTTTTCTGTTCCTCTGTCAAAAAGATTACTTCTCCACCTAAGTACAGGTACATAATGTTGCCATTAATAGAGACAGGTAACTTTTTAACAATCACATTTCTGTCTGAAAAGACCATACTGCTTAGTGTTGAAAGTTGGTATTAGAAATTACTCGGTTTTTACTGAGTATCTTGGTATTCAACTCGGTTTCACTGAGTACCAAGTAACCAAGGAATCCGCCCGGTACTCGGTCCAGTACTCAGGTACTGAGGGTTAGGAACAGTTTAATTTAATATATATTTTATATTTTTAACATTCTCCGGGTTGTGATAATGTTTTAATAAGTATGTATATTTATTTAAATTGTATTTGTATTTATTTTAATATTTATTATTATTGAATTGTTAGCCACGCTAAGCTGCTTTGCAGGAGGGGCAGGGTATAAAATAAATAAACAAACAAATCCTCAGATGGGCAACATATGGGGCTTTTCCTGCAACATATGGGGCTTTTCCTGGCCCTATATAAGGGAACATGGTACTCGGAAAATTCTCCGTACTCCATGTTATTTTTCCGAGTATTTCACCAAGTAGCAAGTATTCAGCTGAGTTACCGAGGACTGGATGAACACTCAGAGACAATCCTTGGAACCTCGGAAATACTTGCAATATTTTTTTTTACTATTTGGTGCAGCCCTAGTACTGCTACACTAAGGTCCCAACTTAGGAAAACAATTAAGTATTTCCTAACAGTAATGGCAATTAAACAGTAGAATTAATTACCAGGGAAAGCGGTGTACTCTGAAGGAAACTGTAAATCAAGACCGGATATGTTTTTAAAACATAGGCCCTTTTCACACGGTGGGACTCACGCATGAACACCCAGAAATCTGGGTGTTCATGCATGGGTGTGTCTCATTTGAACTACGCTGCGGTTGGGTGGGGTGTGTACATGCGTGTTCCCACGCACACACATGCACACCCATCCCCCACGCACGCAGGCACCAAACAAAATGCAGGTGCCTCGTATGTGGGTGATGGGTAGTGGTGGGGGGAGGTTAATTGTGCTGGTGGGCGCCCATCAGAACTTCCTGCCTACCCAGCCCAAGGCGCACACTGACCCCCTCTGCGCCACAGCCTGTGTGAAAAGGGCCATATTCTTTCATTTAACTTAAGATAATTTTTTTCACATCCTGTATATAGACGTTTGTGTTAAATTACCCTAATGGTTCTTTTTTGTTTTTGCATTAGAGACTATGAAACTTTGTGCTTAAGTCCATTCCTATTCAGTACTTATCTTTTTCCTTTGTTGGTTAAAATTGTTGATAACAACTCCAGTGAAGAGATTCAACATGAAAAAAGATCCAAATATGATAAAGATCACAAAATAGAGGTACATGTACAAATTTTTTTCAAAACATGGCTGATTGTCAACCTAAAGAAAAAGAAAAAATTCACAGTTGAACAGAAAAATAGGATCCTTCTTCCTGTCATCTCAGTTTTTGAACTAAATAAAGCCTTCTTTATCTGAAAGGCCAGTTTGTTTAAATCCACTTATAAAAAATGTATACAATTGTAACTATCTATAGATAGAGTTGCCTGCACAAATGAAGACATGCAAAGAGAAACAAACATATACCTGGTCCTAATTTTCAGGCTGCGCTAACACATACCATTATAAAAAACCACCAAATAAAAATGCCCTTTCAAAAAGAGATGGCTTGAGGTTTCTTTTTTTGAAAATTAACCATGAGTTCTAGTAGGTGGGATGGTTAACTTTTTGTTAGTCGCCCTGAGCTGCCCAAGGCAGGATGGGTGCGGGGTATCAAATTTTAAAAAATAAATAAATAAATATATGCAAAATTTGAAGAAGATCCAGCCAGAAAATCAAAAGCTGTAACAATTTAAAAGTTAATTGCTAGTGGTCAAAATTTTCCCCATCCCAAGGTTTTGTTGCGATTTATCTCTCCTTCCCCTAGATGAGTTGAGCCCCAAGACTTCACAGGGATGGAGCCTGAGGCTGCATTCACGTCCGCAGTGGCGGTGGCAGCAGAGGGAGCGACGAGGGAAGACGCGGCAGCAGGGAGGAGCCGGATGACAGGAAAAGAGCCGATGCTAACGGGAATCTGGCATGGCTTCTCGCACATGTCAGGACAGGATTTTGCACCCTGACATGCACAAGAGAAGCTGTGGCAGATCCCCATTCGCACTGGCTCTTTTCCTGTCATCTGGCTCCTCCGCATTGCTGCGTCTTCCCTCGCTGGTCTCTCTGCCGCCACCGCAGATGGGAATGCAACCTATGATGTCGATGAAGTACTGTTGTTGGCTGATGGTGTTTGGTGAAGTCAATAAGGAGAAACTATGAATTAAAAATTTCGTTCTGCTGCATTCAAATTTTAGTTCTGGCACATGCGCAGTGGAGCAGACGCCGACTGCAGCTTGTCTAAGGGTAATCACAGTCACCACAGTGGATCCCCAACCATGGCGAGCCGGCTAACCCCTTCCCGTGCTCCAGGACAGCCCCGAACAGACGTGACGGGAGCGGGACCACGGCAAGGAAACAGATGGACGGACGGACGGACCATGGCCCGGGGCAGCACAACACATGTTACGCCCATTCCAGACTGTGGGCAGAACACCCAGAAGACACCGGGGCAGGGCGGGAGGCAGACATGGCCGACAGAGGGCAAACGAAGCCAAAGGCGCCAAAAGGTAATGCCCACACAAGGGAAATGGGAAGGGAGGGGGAGGAGGAAGGAGAAGAGTTGCAGAGGCGGCACACACAACAGGCACAAGGAAGCCACAGACACAGCAGAACACAAAAGCACAAACACACGCCCGGGTGCATACACACCCGAACGGGAAGGGAAGGATGGGGGGGGAGCACACCAGGAAGGCCAACACACACAGCACCATGGACACGGGGGGGGGGAGCCCCGGGCCAAGGAAGTGGAGGGGATCGGTCTGGGGACAGACCAGGACACAATGAAAGGCACCCAGAACCCCACTGACAACACAAGCAGCACGGGTCACCCAACAGCAACGGACGCAGCCCAAGGCACAGGGATCCCCACTGGGGTGAAGCACTGTCACAGGGGGAAGGCAACCAAGCTGGGGAAGGCACTGGAGTGGTCCAAGGCAGGTCCAGACGGCAGGGATCCCCCGCTCTGATACAAAGGCACGGTCGGGGATGGAGGCGAGATGGAAACAGCGGGCAGCACATGCAGACACACACACCACGGAGGAAGCTGGGAGGCACAGTCCAGGGGCCCTAGACCCACACAGTCATGGAGGCAGACAGGGGGTGGGAGGGCAAGTCACGGACACAGGTAAGCGTGCGGTCAGGCAAGGGATGACAACACCTCGGGGAGAGCCGGTAGTGGGGTCAGACAACAGGAACCAGCCAAAGGGGGGGCCGGGCATGGAGGGGAACACCACAGGAGGCGACGGCCAGGGGGTGCCCATGGAGGGGGCACAGTGACACAGGCGAGAGGAATGGAGGCAACCGACCCAGCCAGAACATCAGCGAGGCTGGAACAGCAAGGAGTGAGCGGACAGTGTCCCAAGCTGGCAGGGGAGGTGCAAGGAGCACATGGTGGGGCTGTCATTCAGGGCACCAAAGACACAGGGAGCCTCACAGACAGCTGGATGGGGTCACGAAGGGGCCTGGGATGGAATAGCCCACCAGATGCATGTAATGGGGCCACTGAAGCATGCCTTGGCAGTAGCCCAGCCCCGACATGTGATGGGCAATGAGGTAGTAGGCCTCGAACGGATCCGCCCTGGTCAGCCCTACCTGAACATCAGCACGGGACCACACAGCAGCCAGCGCAGCCAGCTTCGGTCCGGTGGGCTCTGACAAGGCATAGTCAGCAGCAAGGGGCCATGGCAGGTGTCAAAGCTCCAACAGGTAGTGATACTCTGCTCTACATGAGCGCTGGTAGCCACAGGCCTCGTGGATGCAGCCAAAGAAGGAAACAGCCAGGGCAGGGCCCCCCTCCTCCAGACAGGTAGAGAACCCAGCCAGGCTACAGACTGAGAGGGCCGACATGGATTCTGCTGGGGACCACGCCACATGCGAGCACCTCATCTCCGGAACACACCCATCGGGAAAGAGATGGAGGCCCAGCTCATCTGCATGGAGCCAGTACGCACGAGCGCTGGCCTCACAGCCAGAGTAGCAAAGGCCGGAGCTCAGAGTCACATAGGCACCAGAGAGGGTATCCGGGCAGCACAGGAGCAGTTGCATGGACGAGGAATGCCCCAGGTCACAGAGGGCCATGGTCTCCCGGAAGGTCCAGCTATGGGGGGCATCGGGCAATGCGGGGCGCGGAAGCCCTGGGGCAGCACAGCTAGCCATGGTCCAGCAGGCAGAGGGTCTGAACAGCAGGGATTGAGGGGCCCCATGTACCCATGTGGGCAGGAAAGGGAAGCAGAGAAGCTCTAAAGACACGTGATAAGCCCACAGGCCACAACAAGGGACGGCTAGTGAGCGATGCATGGGGAGCGGACCCAGCACAGCTGCAGTAACCGAGCGCACAGACAGTACAGCAAACACTGATAAGCAGGGAGGTGATGACAACAGGCAAGCAGCTGCGGACTGCACAGACGGGCACATGCGGTCCTGAGGCACGAGCCTCCATGCCGGGAGCACAGGTGCACCCTGTGGAGGCACTGTTCAACTCCCGGCTCAGTGCCTCGAGGGCCATGGTCGAGAGGGCCATCGGTGCCCTCAAGCAGTGCAGGAGGTGCCTTGCGGGTGGGCTGGGCTTCACTATGGAGACCTCGGCCCTCGTGATTGGTGCCTGTTGTGTCCTGCACAACATCTGTGAGACCAATGGGGCCGCCTTGGCGTTCCTCGTGTCCCAGTGCCCACCAGGACCCGTGCCGCTCTATGTGACTGCGGGGAACCTGTGGGAGAATGAATAGGAGTCTACCAGGGGTATAAATGAAAAACAGAGGGGGCAGATGAATGGGACACCCCTCCTGTATTTGGTGTGCAGGTTACTGTTCCCTTCTTATTCTCCCTCTCCCCAGTGGCCTCTTCCCAGCAGAAGTCTTGGGGTGCTAAAACTAAAGCAGTGACCTCTTATCTATTTTTCCTGTTTTCACATGACAGGAGGATCTGTCCTCCCACCCCAACTTTGGAATGTGGTTAGTCCTCTGGGAAATAGCTGCAGGGATTAGCTGTCAAAAAAATTCTAGTTGACTTATGACAATAAATAAACAACCGGTAGAGAATTAATGTCATAATTTAGTTAGTAAAAATAGGAAGGAAGCATGTATGGTAAATAAGGTATGGTAATAATTGAAGTATGTATGGTATCTTAACGTATCTTAATTTTGATGTTATGTTACGCAATGCAGACAACAAATTTGCAAATTATTTCCATGCTTTTTGGCATTTAAATTTTATTACATTATATGTTGTTAAATGTGTTTTATAATGTAGGTGTAATCAATTTTCATGGTTTTTGGCATTTAAGTTTCAGTAAACTGTATTGTGGTAAATGTTTTTTTGAAAGGAAAAGTTTAGAAATGGCCCTGCCTTTAACGTTTTTTAAAACTGTAACAGTGGCGGCCCCTCCCCCAAGGCGTTGGGGCAGATGCCCCCCCAAGCCCCTCAGCCCCCCCCCCCCATGCTTGCTGGGGAGCCAGGAGCTGCTCCTCAGCTGATCCAGTGGAATGCGCTGTCAGTTTCCCCACTTGTCTGAAGCCTTTCTTTACATTTTAACTCTCCTCCTGGAGAGCAATGAGTCATATGTAAACAAAGCCTGCAGGGAAAGAACTCTGCAAGGGAAGGAGGGGGAGGGGACAAACATCGTCCTTCTGATGCTGCTCCCCCCCTCCCTCTAGCTTTCCACTCGCTGGCCAGAGAGTTAAAGGGAGGCGAGGACTCAGAGGATCTCCCCCAAGCCCTCAGGGAGCATGCGCTGGGTGTTGGCCCAGAAAAGCACTGCTTTCTGGGGGATTGGGAAGGGAGTGGGGGAGGTGCCATGTACTCCTTGGCTGGGTTTCTATGGAGAAACCCAGCCAATCAGCAAGGCCTAGGGGGCATGTCAGGGCGCCTTTTCTAAACGCTCTGGCCACCCCATAGCTCCTCTTTCTCGCCCTGGCCCCTCCTCTACCAGAGTGGGAGGAGGGAGGGAAAGAGCTCACTCTTCCTTACTCCTTAGGTTCACTGGAGGGGAGGGAGAAGAGAGAGAGAGAGAGCTCCCTCCCCCCCTCTTTTTTTTTTTTTTTTTTTT
>QEPC01000046.1:2210200-2222572 GCA_003113815.1 Sphenodon punctatus | reverse complement strand
GCTCCCCCCCCCCCTCTTTTTTTTTTTTTTTTTTTTACAAGAGGGGAGATGCCAATCATGCCAGAGGCTTGTTTGGAGTCCCTGGCCTCCTTGTTTGGAGGGAAAAACAACAGAAGGTGGTTATCAGAGTCAGACTAGAGTGATCAGGAGGTCTCATTCTTTCAGAAACCTGGTAAGTTTTGAAAAAACAAATCCCCTGCTCTGATCTCCTGTACACTGTTTGTCTGCTTGTGCTTTCTTTTGTCCTCTTCTCTCTCCTCGCCCCCACCCCCCCAATACATTACAGGCAGGGATAATTACTAATTTTGTGAGCCCAGTTGGAAGGGCTGCGTTGCCTCCCCTCCTATTCTTTAAAATATTTTCTTGGCCCTTGCTGTTTTAGTTTTTCACCGTGAGACCCTGTCACCGTAATCGTCTGCTTTCTTTTTGGGGTTTTTTGGGGGGGGTTGGAGGGCGATGGATGGAAGGGTTTCTAATCTTTGCTGGAATGTTCACTGCATTTAAAATGGCCCCCTTTTCAGTACCAGTTTCAAGACTTTTCTGCTGCAAGGCGGCCACCGTGCCACATGTTGGTTCACTAATGACTAGACTTTGCATGAATGTTTGTTCCCTGTCTGATAAGTTTAGAACCCTAGCTATGCCCCTGCTAATGGCTAGTCTTTGCATCAGAACTGCGTAGCATGTTCTGGGGGACAAGTGGAACTTCATGCTGCTGCTTTTGTGGTGTGCTAAAGACTTAACATAATATTGTCGGCTTGAGATGGTTTGCTTTGCTTGCTCTGTGTTTGCATGTGCAGAAGGGCTGTGTTGCCTCTCCTCCTATGCTTTAAAATATTTTCTTGGCCCTTGCAGCAGCTGCCTTTTACACTGCAAATTTAGTTTGCAACAGAACTGTGTAGCATGTTGATGTTCTGGGGGACAAGTGGAATTTCATGCTGCTGCTTTTATGATCTGCTAAAGACTTAATATAATGCTGTTGACTTGAGATGGTTTGCTTTGCTTGCTCTGTGTTTGCATGTGCACTGCTGTGGTTCCCCCTCCTCTCCCCCTGCCTGCAGTAGGATCTGATTGGACTGGGAAATAAAGCTGTTTGTAAATAAACAACTCCTCCCAATGTGGTCCCGCCTATCTGCAGGACTGCCTCACCCTCCGGCTCCTGGAGCGACCCCTGCAGTCAGCTGGGGACGTCCTCCTCGAAGCGTCCACTATGAAGAGGGCATTCTCCGTGGCTGCGCCGCGGCTGTAGAACTCCCTCCCATCAGAGATCCACTTGGCTGCCGGCCTCCCCTCTTTCCGCAGACAATGTAAGACCTGACTGTTCCACCAGGCCCTTCCTGAGGGAGATGGGGTGGGTGCGGTGGGTTAGGGTAGGGGGGAATGGTGTTTTATATTGTTGGGTTTTTTAATTGTAATTATTATTGTTTATTTTAATATCTTTAAATGTTTTTAAGATGTTGTGAGCTGCCCCAAGATGCCTGAGGGGGCAGCATATAAATTATAAGATAAACAAATAAATAAGATAAATGTGAGGGATCAGAAGGTTGTTGCTTTGTAAAGAAGGTTCTTCGAGATGACATCTAACATTCTCACAACTGGGTTGTGCATGGCATGCTCACCATATTAAAATAATAGACCATGTGATGGTCTCGAGCTCCTCTAGTATAAAAAGCACTCTCCCCCTCAGAATGACAGTTCCTTCCAACCCTTTCTAGGAGTTGTTTATATTCTAGGAATATAAGAAAATTCCATGCAGACTGGAAGGGTGGGTGTTTTGAGAATGTTGAGAGCTATCTTGAAGAACCTTGTTTACAACTGTCTCACAACAGTCTTACTTATACTATCTTAGGGAGGAATTTAGGATGTAAAGCAATATCTATTCTATCTTGGGAAATCTGCAAATATGGTTCTGAGATTATTATGGCTGCTATTTCACTAACTCTTTTTAATGAAGTTATTGCTAACAGGAATACTGTCTTTAAACCCCCACCCCATAACCAGTTCATTTGTCCCCCCCATATAATGAATTCATGCTGCCCCGGGGGCACAAAATCCACAAATGAACTGGTTATGGGGTGGAGGCAGCGTGTACTGATTGAACTGGTTATATATATGTCTCTTTTCATGGCATAATGTGGTTAATAATAATGTGGTTCTATGCCTCCCGCATTGAGTCCTGTTCTTGGGACCCTCGCCGCCTGTTCTCTACCTTTGACTCCCTCCTCAAGCCTCCCTGTCCTCCCCCTCCTTCTTCCCTTTCTGCTCAGGATCTTGCCTCCTTCTTCACCTCCAAGATAGACAAGATCCGCCTCGACATCGCTTCCCACTCCTCTCTTCCCACTCCCACCCCTCTCCCTCCTCCCCCTCCTTCTCTCATGTCCTCCTTCTCCCCTGCCTCCCTTAAGGAAATCTCCTCTCTGCTCTCCTCCTCCAACCCTTCCACTTGCCCCCTTGATCCCATTCCTTCCCGCCTCCTCACCTCCATTACTCCCACTGTCGCCCCTTCCTTCCTGCACATCATCAACCTCTCCCTCTCTACTGGCTCTTTCCCTTCTGCCTTCAAACATGCCACAGTCTCTCCTATTCTCAAAAAGTCCACTCTTGACCCCTCTGACCCTTCTAGCTATCGTCCTGTCTCACTCCTTCCTTTTGCTTCCAAGCTGCTTGAACGTGTTGTCTACTCCCGCTGCCTTGACTTCCTATCCTCCAACTCCTCCCTTGACCCCCTCCAATCTGGCTTCCGCCCCCTTCATTCTACTGAAACTGCTCTCGCTAAGATCACCAACGATCTTCTGGTGGCTAAATCTAAACGTCTCTATTCCATTCTTGTCCTCCTTGATCTCTCTGCTGCCTTCGATACTGTTGACCACTCACTCTTGCTGGATTCCCTTCACTCCCTTGGCTTTTGTGGCTCTGTCCATAACTGGTTCTCCTCCTACCTCTCTGACCGCTCCTTTAATGTGTCTCTCTCCAACTCCGCCTCCTCCTCCTTCCCCCTCTCAGTTGGTGTTCCTCAAGGCTCTGTTCTTGGCCCTCTCCTCTTCTCGATCTATACCTCATCCTTAGGCAAACTCATTGCCTCCCATGGCTTCCAATACCACCTCTATGCTGATGACACTCAACTCTATCTCTCTACTCCCTCTCTCTCTCCCTCTGTTCAAGCTCGTCTCATCAACTGTCTCTCTGACATCTCTACCTGGATGTCTCAACGTCAACTCAAACTCAACATGGCTAAAACTGAACTCCTTATCTTCCCCCCTCATCCTTCCTCTCCTTCCTCACTGTCAATAACTATTGATGGAGTCACCATCCTGCCTGTCCCCCAAGCCCGTAGCCTAGGCTTCATCTTTGACTCACCCCTTTCTTTTAAACCCTACATTGACTCTGTTGCTAAATCCTGTCGCTTCTCCCTCCATAACATTGCTAAGATTCGCCCTTTTCTCTCTGTCTCGTCTGCCAAAACTCTTGTTCATGCTCTGGTCATCTCTCGCCTCGATTACTGTAACCTCCTTCTCACTGGCCTTCCCCGGTCTCACCTTTCTCCCCTCATCTCTGTCCAAAACTCTGCTGCCAGGGTCATCTACCTCGCCAGTCGCTTCGACCATGTGCAGCCCCTCCTCTCTTCGCTTCACTGGCTTCCCCTTCCTGAACGAATCCTGCACAAGCTCCTAGTCTTCACCTATAAAGCTCTTCACAACCTTGCTCCCCCCTACCTCTCTGCACTTATCGCCCTCCATACTCCAGCCCGTGCACTTCGCTCCTCCTCTGTCCCTTCTCTCACCCTTCCACGCCTTCCCTGCTCCCCTAAGCGCCTTCGTCCCTTCTCACTTGCTGCCCCCCATGCCTGGAACTCCCTCCCTGTCCACATCCGCCTTGCCCCCTCCCTTCATACCTTCAAATCTCTCCTTAAAACTCACCTCTTTCGCTCTGCTCTGTCTGACTCTTTATCCTGCTGAGCCACTATTCCTATACCTACGATCGGTTTACCCTTATCCTTGCAACATGGACCTGCCTGCTGTCATTCTCATCGTAACCAAGCCAAGTACGTGCACTTGAGACCTCGCATCTTCATGAATGTTAGACCCCTTGTCTCTCCCTCTGTTCCCCTTCCTAAGTCTCTCCCCCAGCTCCTGTCTCTCAGATTGTAAGCCCTAGGGGCAGGGACCGTGTCTATTTTATTACTTTGTAAAGTGCCAGGTACACTGCTGGTGCTATATAAATGTTTGTTAATAATAATAATAATAATAATAATAATAATAATAGGTTGCCTGCATTTTGGGTGTCTTGTGTGTTTGATAGCAGTGCCCCTAGGCCCACTGGAGAGGGGGGCCCATCTTGGTCAGGGGTCCATTGCACCCTAGCTATGCCCCTGCTAATGGCTAGTCTTTGCATGAATGTTCCCTCTCTGGTTGCAGCAGATGCCTTTTACATTGCAAGTTTAGTTTGCAACAGAGGGACAAGTGGAACGTCATGCTGCTGCTTTTGTGGTGTGCTAAAGACTTAACATAATATTGTTGACAGCTCGAGATGATTTACTTTGCTTGCTCTGTGTTTGCATGCGCAGAAGGGCTGTGCTGCCTCTCCTCCTATGCTTTAAAATATTTTCTTGTCTGTTGCTGTTTTTCACCCTGTGTGCAACCCTGTCACCCTAATTGTCTGCTTTCTGTTTGTTTAGGGTTTTTTTTGGGGGGGAGGGTTTAGGGGGATGGATGGAAAGGTTTCTAATCTGTGGTGGAATGTTCGCTGCACTTAAAATGATCCCTTGCAGTGTCAGTTTCAAGGCTTTTCTGCTGCAAGAAGGCCACCGTGCCACATGTTGGTTCACTAATGGCTGGTCTTTTGAATATTCCCTCTCTGGTTGCAGCAGATGCCTTTTACATTGCAACAAAACTGTGTAGCATGTTTTGGGGACAAATGGAACTCCATGCTGATGCTTTTGTGGTGTGCTAAAGACTTCACATAATATTGTTGGCTTAATGTGGTTTGCTTTGCTCGCTCTGTGTTTGCATGTGCACTGCTGGCGCCGCCTACCATTGGCCCCTCCCACTTCTGGCCCTGCCCTGCATCCCACCAGCCTTGAAACCCACAAGCTGCCACTGTCACATGGTAAGGCTGCCAGGAGTGGAGTAAGGGCATCATGTGGCTGCACCCAAAGTGAATGACAGCTGGATTTAATTTAAAAGAGTGAGGGAGTGAATGAGACTATAGAATAAGAGTGAATGCAAATATAGAGGATGAAGAAGCTATGCTCAAGCACAGTTTTGTAGAAACAGCTGTACCCCTAATTTCCCAATATAACATAGGCCCTGGATAATATACAATCTTTGACCCCTGACATTAGCTTTATGTCCCTAAATCTATGCTATGAGTTTTTGCTTTGTTTTCCTGACAGAGATACATTCTCTATTTTAAATGTTCACACTTTTTAATTTTCACATTTTTACCACTTTTGCTGAAAAGTGCAATATGAACAAAAAAGCAGGAAGATGAGGGAAACAGAATAATTTCCTTTAGGAACATACCCCACATGAATCTACTGCTGCATACATAATGTTCATCCAGCCTTTAAATGTTGCCTAGAAAATACAAACACACAATTCTGAAAAATCACAGTAAAATTATTTCTAACCTCTTCATTTCCAGATACTCTAATGCTTGGAATTTTTAAAAGGTTGAAGAATTTTTATTTTAAAAAATCATATCATTGGGTGGAGTTTGTTGAAAGGTGCTTTCAGTCATAAATCTTTTAAACTAAGTTATTGTTTCCCTTTTCCCACTTATTGAATGAACACCAAAGATTTAAACCATGTTAAGTGCATGGGGTCCAAAAGGAGTAATGTTCTGTTGGGAGTGATCTAGTGAGACATAAATAATCACCTAATTTAGACTGTACCTCATCCAGTTGTGATAATGATTTTGAGATTCTATCATTCCTCGGGGGGGCATATGGTTTTGCCAGCAGTAAAGGTTTTCATTGCCAAAGTATTGACAAAGTTATCCTATGGGGTCCCCGTGTGGGGCAGTGACCCCGGTATTGTAAGGTTGTTGGCTGGAGTTCAAAATTCTTTTCTTAAAAAATTGTTGGGGGTTCCACGCACTACAAGTTCTGCCATGTGTACCTTGGAGGTAGGGGTGATATCTTGGGTAAAAAGGTGTGGGGATTTAATTCTTGGTTTTTGGTTAAAAGCGACATATACCCACCCAGAATCCCTGGTTAGGTTGTGCCTGGAAGAATGTTATAACTCTCCGGGTCCTACTAACTCTTGGTGGAAGATGGTGAAAAGGAGGATAAATGAGTTGGGTTTTTCCCTTGAGTTCTTTATGAATTGTACATGTAAACAGGGGTTAAAACTTATTAAGGAAAGATCTAAAGATATCAACCTCCAGGGAAATCGAATGCTTGTTGCTAATATCAAGACAGCACCATATTATAAGTTTTGGGCTGCGGGGAAGTCGTGCCCAGTGTATGTAGGGGGGATTACCCAATTTAGACTGCGGCATGCGTTTACATCATTGCGATATCAGTCTATGGTCACGGAAGTTCTTAAGGGGAGGTATGCTGCCCGGAGATATGTGGACCGACTCTATATATGTAATCAGAAGGCTGCTTAGGACCTCCCACATTATCTTCTGTATTGCCCATTGTATAGTGGGCTGAGAGCCCAAATTTGTCATATATGGGGCATTTAGCAGATAGATCTGATCTTCAGAAGCTTATCTTTCTGCTCAGGGATACTTCTCCGGAGGTAACCTGAGTGGTGGCTAAATTTGCATTGCAAGCAAGTAAGTATCGCTTGCGGGAAACTCAGAGGAGCTCCCAGCCAGCGTAGGGGTAGGCTGGCTGGGGGGCCTTGTAAGGTGTTGAAAATAATATCGTGCGAAGTCAGATTTTGTTCTTTTTGTTAATGTTTGTTGCCTTGTGATCCTGATGTTAATTTTTAATTATAATTTTGATGTAATTTAGTGCTGTGAATAGCATTGAGCTTATTTTGTGTTTATTTGTCAACGCCAGGGTGCCAGTACAATAAAATTTTATTATTATTATAAAAAATTGTTTTTGTTCTTCACCTGCTTCACAAGGACATACGAGTAGTGGTTCTCAATAATGGATCTATTACAGACCCCTTTGAGGTGAAGACAGGAGTTAAACAAGTGCATGTTATTGCTCCAACACTCTTCTCAGTATTTCCTACTGTGATGCTACTTCTGACCATCAACAAACTTCCAGTCAGAGTGAAGCTAAACTACCAAATGGATGGTAGGCTGCTTAATCTAAGTCGACTTTGAGCCAAAACCAAAACCATCTTGACCTCAGTCATCGAGCTCCAGTATGCTGATGATGCCATAGTGTGTGCCCATTTGGAAGCAGAATTTCAGGCAATCGTTCATGTCTTTAACTGAGGCATACAAAAAAATGGAACTGATGCTCAACATTCAGAAGACTAAGGTCCTTCACCAACAAGCTCCTAATGAGCAGTCTCCAGCCCCAGCAATTTATATCTCTGGTGAGTTGTATGGAAGACAATTATCCTCAACTGCTAAGGATTGCCAATGATACCAGTAGATCACTATTGGCTGTCCCTAGTATAAACAGTCCTTGACCTATATTGGGTATTTGCTTACGATCAAATGGCTTTTGGAAAATAAAGGTATTATTGATCAGAGTCTGCCTTCATTTTAGGTCTTTACTTTTGTAAAAATTCAAAGAGGAAAGAGGATTAAATCTCTAAATAATTTACATTGTGTCAGATGCTTGTAGTGCTTCTTTCTGAAAATAAAGTATGCTGTAAATGATTTTCCTGGTTTGAGAGCCTATTTTCAGATTAAAGTTATGAATTAACTGTAAGTAGCACACATGGACAAGTTACATATACAAATATGAACTTATCTCATACACATTTTTGAGTTTCTCAGTAAGAGTTCCCTGCTTTATCTTTAAAAAGAATTGTCACCTTAACTCTAGATCTTGCTACTGTGAAACCACAATAGTAATAATTCTCTACCTCATAAGGGTCTTTGCAGGATAAATCCATTAATGTTTGTGAAGCATCTGGACATTATGATGGTGGGAGCGATATAAACACAAGCAAGTAAGATAAAGAATATTGCATACTAGTTCTGGAAGTGGCACTTTTTTCTTAATGTGGGGAACATGCAAAACGTTATTGTTAAATACAGTGCACCCTCGTTACGCTGTCCTGACAAGACTGAAGTGATTATGGTTGGCCAGTATTGTGAGTTGGAGGGGATTGGGAGACCTGTTATTGATGGAATTCAGCCCCCTCTGGTCAGTCAGGTCTGCAGTCTTGGAGCGCATTTGGATCCCTCGCTGCACCTGGAACATAAGGTGGCGGCAGTGGCCAGGAGCGCTTTTCACCAGCTCCAAATGGTGAGGAGGCTGCGGCCTTTTCTCTCTGACTAGGATCTGGCCACTGTCATCCATGCTTTCATCACCTCGAGGATAGATTACCACAAAACACTACATGGAGCTACATTTGATGACTGTTCAGAAGCTGCAGATGGTGCAGAATGAGGCAGTTCAGCTCCTTTCGGGGACAAGTCACTGAGAGCACATTACACTGGGGCTCTGAAGTCTGCAGTGGCTACCTATAGCTTTCTGGGCACAATTCAAGGTGCTGCGTTTGACCACTAAAGCTCCAAATGGTCTGGGTCCCATATATCTGAAAGACCGCCTGTCCTTTCATGTCCCATGCAGCCCCTATAGTCAGCTGGGAGTGTCCTCTTGTTCTTCCCTCCTTACCTTTAAAAAACAGCTGAAAATGTGTTTATTCTCTAGAACTGGGGGGCGAGGGGGTTGTAAGGGCAAACAATTGGGAAGCAAGGGGAGTCAGCGCAGGACTCAAGAGGCCAGGAACTATGGGAGGAGATTTGAAGAGGACTGGGTAAAGTCCGAGGGCTGGAGCAGAGCTTGGTCCAAGGCATGAACAGCAAAAGCTGGACTGGCTCCAAAATGTGAGACTGCAGTACAGACAGGAAGCAGACTGATGGAGGAACAGGGTAATCTTGGAGGAGGGCAGGACTAAGAGCAAGGCAGATATCAGAACTATGATAGGGGGAGGCTAGGAGTTAGGTAATATCAGGCAGGGACAGTAAGTGAGCACAATGTTGTTCCACCCATGTTAAGAACATAAGAAGTGCCATACTTGGTCAGACCAATGGTCCATTGACCCCAACACCCTGTCTCTGACAGTGGGCATTCTCAGTCACTTTGGCAAAGTACCCAATAGGTCATGATGGAGTGATCCATTCCCTGCCATTCACTCCCATCTCCCGACAGTCAGAGGTTACATCCCTGTCACAAATGGACCTAATATCCATTAATGGGCATATCCTCCAAGAATTTATCCCATATATTTTTAAACCCAACTATGCTACTGGCCTTGACCACCCTCTGGGAACATGTTCCATAAGTTCCTCCAACCATCCTCTCTGGGAAAAAGTTCCACAAGTTAACTGTGTGTTGAGTAATACTTTCTTTTATTTGTTTTAAATCTGCAGCCAGTTAGTTTTATGGAGTGTACCCTAGTTTTAGTACTGTTTGAGAGGGCAAAATCCCTATTTACTTGTTCCACACGATTCATGTTTTTATAAACTTCTACCATATCCCCTCTCAGTTGTCTCTTCTCCAAGCTAAACAGCCCTAACCTATCAAGCCTCTCCTCATACGGAAGCCATTCCATACCCTTGATCAATTTTGTTATCCTTCTCTAACCTTTTCCAGTTCTAGCATATCCTTTTTGACATGTGGCGACAAGAAGTGCACACAGTAGTCAAGCTGTGGTTGCACCATAGATTTACATAGCATCATTATGATATTTTCTTTTTTATCCTCTGTCCCTTTCCAAATAATTCCTAACATTCCATAGTTTCCTATGACTGCTACCAAGAAGGGCTCTAGTATGAACAAGCCTTTGACCTTTGCTACTCATTGGTTTACTGCATATTACTTTGTATTGTTAAGAACTGGCTTATTGTTTCCTCAAAACTGTATGATCTTGATTAACTGCTGAATTTATGGTTAAGGGATATATGAGTTGACTGCATGTTACTCTATGTACAGCTTCAAAGTCTGCTAGAAACTTAGGCCGTTTTCAGACGAGCGCGGCGGCGCCCGCGCTTGTTTCTTAAAAAAGCCGGCAGCCCGTTCTACACGAGATGCTGCCGCCGAATACGCGCATGCGCGGCTGATGCGCATCCATTTCCGGCCGCGAACAGACCGGGTCGGCGATCGAGGCTGGTCATACGCGGCCGGAAATGGATGCGCGTCGGCCGCGCATGCGCGTATTCGGCGGCAGCGTCTCGTGTGGAACGGGCTGCCGGCTTTTTTGAAAACAAGCGTGGGCGCCGCCGCGCTCGTCTGAAAACGGCCTTAGAGGTTTATTCAGTGGTGGCATGTAGTGTATTGATTTTGTAATTTATTTTTTTATTTTCATTATTTTTTAATAAACATTTTCTTTAATCAAACCAGAGCCCTGTTTGAGCTGGTATATTCAGCCCAAGCCTGGTCCAAACCCAACTGTATCAGAACTGACCTGAACCTTGTCCTGACACAGCTGTGTTCTTCTGAGCCCAGGTCTGAGGTAACAGGGGTAGTCCCACCCTCCTAGAGTACAATGATAATCATTGGGGTGGGGCCACATTACAAAAGTGGCTGAGGAATATCTTAACCCCATTACCTTTCTGGCATACCCCTGCCCCACAGAGCACTGTGACATCATTGTGCTCTGCAAGGATCGTCTGTCCCTTTTTCTGATGTGGTCCTGCGCACAGGGACCATCACATCATCACAGCACTCCGTAGGGGTGGAGTCTCTTTGGACTGGCTGTTTCAAATATCCACTCAAATACAAATGTATTTTAGTTTTGGCACTTGTTAGAAGTTTATAATATGGCTGATAAAGCACGTCTCTTGATTTACCTGATCTCAACAAAAGCATGCAGTTGTTATACAGTTCTTTAGAATGGAATTATCTTCTCGAAACACAAATAATTTTGACCAATTGAATATTCCTTATTTAAGTATCTGTATAGAACTTACCACCTGTAGTAGAGCCAGGTACCCCATTCCAGGATTGTCGAAGTTAACCCTGGTATTCTTCCATGTGTCGTTACTGTTTATACATGTAGTTTTGTTTAAAAGTAAACATTCTTTTTTGTGAATGTCTGTATTCTCACAACTCCAAAATTTTCCTCCAAATGTTTTCACTCCCACGAGGTTAAAAAGGAGCAAGACGACGATACAGACTAACAGAACATTCACGATGGAAGGGAAGGCACCTACCAGGGCATTCACAGCAACCTGCAATAAATGAAATGGAAGAAAAGATGTGAAGTTATAAACACTTGCTAAAATATGTCTCTTGTTAACTACATCTGGGAACTTAATTTTGTTTCTTTGTATCCATCAGCATCTCACACCTTTGAAATCTAGGTTCTTATGATGGCTAACAACTTTAAATCAAACCCTCTGCCTATGTAGTGTTATATACAGTACACAATCGGAGGTTAAAAATTATAACAGGTAGTTTTTTCTCAAAACTGCCATACCATTCAAAATCCAGTCAGCTTCAAGTGGTACACGCTCACCTGTAAGTATGGCATGAAACCAGATAACTTGGTAGCTTTACCAAATTTACCACAAGCAGTGTTACCTTTTTTGCCCCCAGGCTGCTTTTTACACTTTTCATAAAATTCTGTAAAGCTACCAAGTTATCGTTTCAGAATTTAATGGAAAAAAGCAGCCTGGGAAAAAAGAGTAAGACTGCGTTTATAACTGCTCAAATCATGAATATTATTAAGTATAGCTATACAGTTATTTAACACCATTAAGACAAAAAGTGTAGGGTCCTAAAAATAAAATTCAATTAAAACTATTAAATGGTTTTAAAATGGATTTTACATTGTTATATTGAATATACTTTCTGGTGGGGGGGAAGCTATAGAAATAAAGTTGTTATTTTTTTAATATTAGTTATTAAAGCATCCGGCCGACTAGCCCAGAGAGGGGTTTGAAAAGCGGTGCGGCCTGCCAGCAGCACCGCAGGCACGCACCACAGGTTGCACATCTAAGGGCCATGCCAAAGGGCCCTTGGGTGTGGCCCTGGCCAGGGCTTGGAGGAGAAATCTTATTGTTCAATTGGGGGATTTTAGCTGGTGGGTTTGTATTTTTATGCAGTGATTTGTTGGAGGGGGTTTAGTAAGGGGGAGATTAGTTTGTGCTTTGTGGGGGTGGGGTCTTCTCAGAGGTGGGTTATAGTTTGTTTTCTGACCCCTGTGCAGGGGGGTGAATGGACTGGAATAGAGAGGGGGAGTGGTTTTCTTCAGTGAGGGGGGGTTGTTTGTATACCACCTGGTG
>QEPC01000046.1:2101239-2180534 GCA_003113815.1 Sphenodon punctatus | reverse complement strand
ATTGTATACGGCAACGGTAACGATGAAGGAAGCGGTGATACACACACATTTCACATCCGCGAATTCTTGTAGCGAAAATAATGCAGAATCGCGGAGTATCGCGCGAAATTATGCGAGGCGCAACCAGGGATGCCGAGGTTTAGGAATGGAATCGCGGAGCGGTAACAGCTGATTTCGCATCAGCCCTACTCCTTAGAGGATGAAACAACACATCCAATTTCTCCTGTGTAGGCCCCTGAGGAGGGCGATGGATAGGTGAAGATGATGCAGCTACAGCAGCTTCATAGATATCATTTTCAAAGGACAGTTCTGACTTCAACACATCTAAATTCCTCCCTCTGATGTAGTGGGGAGAAACATGGGGTGTGACAAGGTGCTGCAGAGTAGGCTGGTGCTGACAAGAAGAGTGCTGGAGGACATCTTGCTGACCATCCCTGGCCCTAGGCAAAAGATTAGAAGACAGGGAGTTGTTTGTACAGTGGATGTCATCTTCTTGTTCATCTTCTTCTTCTTAATCTCATGAGAAGGGGAACAGTGGCCATGTTCCTTGCATTCTTTGGGTGCGGAGGCCGTAGACACCGACATAGCAGTCACAGTGCCATCAGCAGATGGTGCTGAAGCACTCAGGGCCAAGATTGCTGGGACCAAGACTGCCAGGGCTGAAACTGATGCCAGTATCGGCAAAGAGACCACAGCTGATCTGCCGCTTGAAGCTGCTGGCGCCAAAACTGAAGTCATCATCGTAGTAGTAGCTGGTTGGGCCTGCACAGCTACCCCTTATCAGGTGCTCAGCAAGGTGCCTAGCTCGGTCCTTTTTCATTCTAGATTTGAAGGATCGGCAAACCAAACACAAAGAGGTGTTGTGGTGGGGTCCCAAACAAAAAAGGCAACAGACGTGTGCGTCGGAGTCTGGCAACTTAGCTGCACAATCCACACAGTTCTTAAACTCCTTTTGGGCCATACATTGAGGTAAAGGAGGATGGGAGAGCCCGTTCCTCATAGGAAATGGACCATTTGCTTCTGTGATGTCATCTCTCCGCTCCCTGCCTAGAAGCTGCTTGGAAGATCTTACTGGTCTCGGCACCAGGGAGCATGAAATACATCTGTGTGTATGTGGAGAAGCGCTTGAAGAAGCACCACTTTTTCCTGCAAATAATAAAAACTCACAAGATATATGCCATGAATTTATCCAACTCCATTTTGAAGCTATTCAGATTCTTTGCTCCCACAACTGCCCGTGGAAGCTTATTCCAATAGTTCACTGCTCCACTTGTTAAAAATCTTCTTCTAATTTCCAGCCTAAACTTATTAATAATCAGCTTGTATCCATTATTCTTGTACCCGTGCTCCCTTTTAGTTTGAACAAATCTTCCCCTTCTATTGGGTTAACTCCCATGATATATTTATACAATGTAATCATATCTCCCTTCAGCCTGCTTTTTGATAGGCTAAATAAACCAAGCTCCTTCATCCTCCATCCCTTGGATCCTCCTGGTAGCTCTGCATTGCACTTGTTCCAGTTTAAGTTCATCCTTCTTAAACATTGATGGCCAGAACTGAACACAGTACTCCAGATGTGGTCTTACCAGAGTCCTTTACAGAGGCAACAATACCTCCCTATCCCTGCTGGCAATGCCATGCCTAATACATCCCAGGATAGCATTTGCCTTTTTTACAACTGCACCACATTGATGACTCATAGTCATTTAACAATAATAACCCCCAAGTCTCATTCCTCCTCTGTTGTTTCTAACTGATAAGTTCCTAGCTGGTAACTACAATTCTTATTATTAAACCCCAAATGTAATACTTAGTTTACACTATTAAATTTCATCCCATTCCTAACACTCCAATCCATGAGACCATCCAGTTCATCCTGTATAATTTTCCACTAGCAACCACCCCCAACCTAAAAAGTCCACCTCTCAACACAACCCTTTGTTTTCTTTCTGTTAACCAGCTACAAACACACATAACCTTTTTGTTAATTCCCATACTTTCAAGCTTAAGCAGTCATTTTCCATGAGGCACAGTATCAAATGCCTTACTAAAATCCAAATACACTAAATCCACTGCATTCCCTATATCCAAAAAGCCAGTTATTTTTTAGGATATCAGATTGGTCTGGCATGATCTACCCTTTGTGAACCCATGCTACACTTCATCATGTTTTGCCTTTTGTAAGTATATAATTAGTTATACTCTCTTTCAATATCTGTTCCAAAATCTTACATACCACTGAGGTTAAGCTAACAAGTCTATATTTAGGTGGGTCATCTTTATTCCCTTTCTTAAAAATAGGTACAACATTTGCTATTCTCCAACCACTAAGTACCACACCTAAATTAATGGATTTATTAAATATCATAGCTACCGGGTCTGAAATTTTGTGTGCTAGTGATTTGGGGGGTGGGAGGGAGGTAGCTAGGAAGCGCTACAGCAAACCCCAACACAAACATCTCTACATATGAAAGGCAGCTGCCCAGGGTCACAGAGGCTCTGTTTCTCAAAAAGGGGTCACTCAGCATCTTAGTAGGGTACTTCTTCGGACGCCAAAGGTAACCCAGATTATCATAGGGAAGAGAGAAGACCACTGGATCACACAGGGTGATGTGAGGGTTGCCACTCCCCATTACTGCGCTCGGAGCCTGGGAGAACCACTCAAGGGGTGGTGGTGCGCGAGGATGTCCCCCGCTCTCACAAACACTAGGAGAACTGAGGGAGCAGCAGGGGAAGAAAGGGAGGAGAAGGAGTTCTGTACTGGGGTGGGTGGGGGGGTGTAGGATCAGGGTACAGGGAAAACAAGGGCTTAATGGTAGGGTCTTAGTGGTGTCCACTAACTACCTCCTTACAAACCTCGCTGTAAGGAGGAGAGGCTGGGGCGGGTCCCGGCAGCGGCGGCGCAGGCAGTCCCGGGGAGTACAGGCGCAAGGGCACGCCACGCCCCCGGCTGTAGGCGCCGCCCCGCCATCAGACGGGCCGGGGAGCGTAGGGCGGGGAATCAGGGAAACCGCGTCCAGCGGTAACCAGGTAACCGTGGGACAGGGCCGCCAGCAGGATCTGGAACCGGAAGTGAGGGTGCGGCGCTCAGCGCGCCTGCGAGCATGGACAGGCAGCCAGGCTATTTAAACCCCGGGCAGTTAGGAACCTGTGCTGGTGATCGGACCTAGTGCCGTGAGACTGGCCCCCCTGTTGGATACATTGTTGCTGTGACTTGCGAGGAGGAGACTGAGTGCGAGAGAGAGAGAGAGAGGAGTGAATGCGTGGAGAGAGTGGTGAGTGTGTGGGTTGTTGCTGTTCCTTAGAGAGTGTCAGGGCGTGAGTTTGTTCCCCACTACCTTCCCGGTACCCTTGCTCCTGTGCGTGCGCCCTAACCCCTTCCCCTGATCCCTTGACCCTGGGCTCCCAGGCCCTGGCCCCCACCCTATACCACCACCGAGTCTGCACCCCCGTCCTGTCCCCTATTGTGTGTAAGCGACAGAGTTCTAGTGTGGGCACCTTGGCGTGAACCAGTCCCTGTGATGAGCTTTGGTGTGGGACTGCTCTCGTAGCGTGTTCCCTTCACCACTATAAGACCCTGAGGGATCCTTTAGCATGCCTCGGTGCCCTCGCGAGTGGCAGATTGCTGCGTGTCCCTGACACTCGCACTCACACCCACTCTCACCCACTACTCTAAACACAAATCTACTCTCACACACCACTCTCACCCTAACCCACTCTCACAGTATCTACTCTCCCACCAATCACATTCACAAAACCCACTCATACACACACTCCCAGTCACACTTTCTTATCTTAGTCTTGTAGCACTGCAGCATGCTCTGTCCAGAGCCAGGGCCAGTCTGTCCGCAGATCACTGGTGGGGTGTTGCAGCCCCGCCAGGGTTTAAATGCTGTGCTATTAAGAGGCAGCATCTGTGGCTCCGGAGCCACGTGACGTCCCCCTGCCTCCATGCGCTGGGCTGGTTGAGTTGCCCCGCCCACAGCAAGCTGTGGTGCAGCCACGTTTCAGGTCGCTTAGCAACCCGTTGGCAGCACTGCACCCCTAGGCCTCCCTGCTGGGGCCTGACAGTGATCCTAGAAATTACAGACTGGTGGAATTCTCTGGAGAACAGATAAATAAAAATTCCAGGGTGACTGATACAGTCCCCTATAATGTGCACAGTAAGAAGAAAAAAAAGAATACACATAAATGTCTATATGCAAATGCTAGAAGCCTAANAGAGTCAATGTAGGGTTTGAAGGTGAGGTGCGAGTCGAAGATGAAACCCAAGCTACGGGCTTGGGGGACAGGGAGTATGGAGACCCTGTCAATGGCAAGTGACAGGGAAGAGGGAGAGGAAGGATTGGGATTCCTCCCATCCATGGAGGGCTCAGAGTCCTCCTTCCTGTCCAGCAGAACCTGGGGTGGCAATCCTGTTTCAGACGACCCAAAATCACTCTCAGTGAGAAGACCCTGGAAGCGGTTGCTTAGCTCCAATGACAAAGAATTCTTCCTCCTTGAAAACGTCCTCCTTCTGTTGTTTTTCCTGCCATGCTTCTTGTGTCCTGTCCAAGAACTCCTCATCTTCCCTGATAAGCCAAAGTGTGGAAAGTAGAGCTGAAACTCAGTCCCTGGTTTTATTCAGAATTCACTGGGGATTCCGTTCCCCCGTTCTGAATTTCTGAGTTCCAAAGTTCCAAGGCCCAAGGCCGGTACCCAGAAAAGTTTCAAATGCTTCGGAAACCTCAATTGAGTGATGGAGGTGCCATTGCATGCATGGCTGAAGTAACCCAGACACTGTTGCTCGCGCTGCTTGGCACCATGGAGGCAAGAGGGATCTCTGCCTTTCTCCACTTCCCCCGGCCTGGGCTGTCCATAGGGGAAATGCTGGGGGTTGCCAGTGCCACGCCATGCCTTTTAAAAAAAATTAACGGTTGACCCTAGCTTCTCTGAGCTAAGAAACAAAACGTAGGGCCATATTTGGTAGGTTAGTGGGAATGGGAGAGGACAGTTGAGTGATGGACAAGCCACAGGACAGGTTTTGATTGGCTGGCAGGGACAAAATAAAAGTGGCCTAAGGCCACTTTCCATTCTCTTGGTGAATTTGGCTGTGTGTTACACTGCTGATCTGTAAGTACTTTGGCTTGTGGGGGGGGGGGGAATGGGGGCTGTTCTGTCCATAGGGGCAGTGCTGGGGGTTACTTAGCCACCATGCCATGATCTTTTTCTTTAAATAAGTGGGCACCAAACTGCTGCCTGCTGCTTGCACTGCTTGGCACCATGGAGGCCAGAGGGACCTCTGCCTTGCTCTACTTCCCCTGGCCTGGGCTGTCCATAAAATAATTATGCCAGCCCAGCAGCTCAACAATGGCATTGCGGCCATTCATTTGAATGACCGCAATGTAAAAAATCTGGTACAGGGGGAATCTGGCCATTTACCCGGATTACCGGGTTTAATCCGATACTTCCGGTACACCCAATACCGGGCAGAATCGGATACCGGTAGATCCGGTAGTCCCACCCCTATTATTTACCATAACTTAGTTCTTCGAGATGGATCCATGCATTCTCACTCATGGGATCATGTGATGCCCTATCTAGGACAGATACGGTCTCTTTAAGAGCAGTTCTCTGCATGCTTCCTATAGGAAAGTTCTGGAACCATGTAGGATTGCCCTCTGCCCCTCCCCTCACACCCACACCCTCGCAAGAGTGCCGATGTATAAAAGGAGAGGGGCGGGGCACATTCCTCAGTCCCTTAGACCCCGATAGTGGTGTTATGGCCCACAGGGTCAAGGAAGCCTTGTCGTACCCACCGAGAGGGGAATGGTGAGTGAGAATGCACAGAGTCATCTTGAAGAACTAAGTTACGGTAAGTAACCTCTGTTTCTTCTTTGAGTGGCTCTGTGATTCTCACTCATGGGAGAATACGAGTGGTTACCTATTCCTGTCTCCATCCGGGTGGTGAAAGTCATCATGGAAAGATAGAGGATAGGACTGCCCGTCCGAAGGCTGCATTGCTCTTCACTGCTAGGTCAAGTGTGTCATGTTTTGCAAAAGTCTCAGAAGATGATTAGGTTGCTGTTTTACAGATGTCCTGCATAGGAATATGAGAGAATGCCGCAGTGGTGGTCGCCATGGCTCATGTCGAGCGAGCTCTCAATCCTTGTGGTGGCAGTTTTTTGTCGAGAGTGTAGCATAGGTCGATGCATGCTACAATATTCTTTGAAATACATTGTGCTGACAGTTTTGTGCCTGGGTGTAGGTCTGCGTGGGTGACAAAGAGTGCATCCGTCTTGCAGTATGGTCTTGTTTGCTCAAGATAGAAGAAGGCCCACTTGACGTCTAGTGTATGAAGGGCTGATACTATGGCTGAGGTGTGTGGTCGAGGAAAGAATATTGGTAAGGTTATTGTTTGGTTGATGTGGTACATGGTCATTACCTTTGGACAGAAGGATGGGTCTGTTCTGAGCTGTACCTTGTCGGGGAAGAACTGAAGGTAGGGTGGAGATGCCCTTAGAACAGAAAGTTCACTGACTCATCATGCTGAGGTGATAGCCATGAGGAAGTGGACCTTCTGGGTCAGGTGTGATAATGAAGATGTCACAAGTGGTTCGAATGGAGGTTTCATTAAGCGGTTAAGTACTAGTGATAAGTCCCACTGAGGGGTGGGTTGTGTTATGTCTGGGTAGAGGTTGCAAAGGTCTTTTAGAAAGGAGCTCGGTAGGTCAGTTGACTTACCCAAGGGGTTTGTAAGGCAAGAAGATAGTGCAGCAAGGTGAACTTTAACAGATGAAAATTAAAGCCCTGAACGGCATAGTTCAAGAAGATAACTGAGGATTGCCTGGAGTTGTAGCTGGTGAGGGTCCAAATTATTGTTCCGACACCAGGAGCTGGATCTGGTCCATTTAGCATTGTAAGATTTTCTAGTGGAGAGCTTCCTTGTGTTGACAACGACTTCTCTAACATCGTCAGGGAGAGTGTTGTTCTGGCTTCACATTGTAAATACCATGCTACCAGATGTAGGGACCTGAGATCTGGGTGGAGAAGACGCCCTTGGCGCTGAGACAGGAGGTCTGGGTGGTAGAGTAGAGGCCATTTGTCCCCAGCTGCTGCTACTAGACAAGTGTACCAGACTTGACGAAGCCAGTTTGGTGCTATTAGGATAATCTGTGTGTTGTCTCTCTGTGCTTTGTAGATCATTTTTGGGATGAGAGGAAACGGTGGGAATGCGTAGGCAAATAGGCCTTTCCATCTGACTGCAAAAGCGTCTGATACGGAATCCTTTGCCATTCCCCCTCTGCTGCAGTATCTCTGGATTTTCGGGTTCTCTGTGTTGGCGAAAAGGTCAATGATTGGAGTCCCCCAGCGGGAAAAGATCTGGTGAACGACATCTGTGTGGAGGGACCATTCGTGTCCGTATCCCAGGTGTCTGCGTAAGTGGTCTGCCAAAGTGTATTGTTCACCGGGGAGATGAATCGCAATGGGGTGACTGAGTTCTGGATACTCCAATACCAGAGGCTCATGGCCTCATTGGTTAGGGGTTTTGATTGGGCTCCCCCCTGTCGGTTGATGTAGTATATGGTAGTGAGATTGTCCATAACAACCTGTACGGTATAGCCTTGCACCAACGGTTTGAATGTTCAAAGAGCTAAGCAGACAGCCCTTAGCTCTAAGAGGTTGATGTGCAGGAGCTGCTCCGTTGGTGTCCATTGGCCCTGGGTAGTCAGGTCTCTGCAATCTGCTCCCCATCCCGTCATCGATGCATCTGTTGTAATTGTGACAGTAGGATCCAGTGTGTAGAAATCGGTGCCTGTCATGATGTTTTTTCTGGAAGTTCACCATAGGAGAGACTGTAATACCTGATTTGGGATAGTCAGTCTTTTGGATAGACTGTCTTCTGTGGGCAGGTAGTTGTCTCGTAGACAGTACTGGAGGGGGCGCAGTCTGAGGCATGCAAAGGGCGTGACAGCTGTTGTGGAAGCAAAAAGGCCAAGGAGGCGGAGGAAATATCTCACCCTGTTCGTTGGTTGTACTTGGATGCATCTTATTAAAGTTAAGATGGATTGAAAGTAGTCTTCTGGTAGGAAAGCTCTTTGTTTTCATGTGTCGAGGACTGCCCCTATGAAGGAGAGTAGTTGGGTGGGCGTTAAGTGGGATTTTTGGTAGTTTATGAGGAGGTCCAAGTTCTGTAGAAGTTGTATAGAATGAATGGGGCCTGGAGCAAATCAGAATCCTGGGACTCGGACCGAGCTGGAGGATGGTGGGCAGGACGCAGGGCAGGAAATCAAGGAAGGGGGGGCTGGAGCAGGGGAGGCAGGTGTGGAAGGGGCCGGGCAGGGGGCTCCCTGTGTGAGACTGGTCCTGGTTCAGCGTCTTCCCGCCCCCGCATCCCTGGCTGCGCTCTGGGTAGGACAATGTCACAGGTGGGGATTTATAACAGGAGGGAGATGTGAGAAAATGCTATTCATGACAATATCACGCTGGGCTCTGTGTCTCCTCTCCCGCCCCCCCACCATTGCTGCTGTGTCCACCAATGGGGAGGGGGCAGTTTGAACACAGGTCCCAGTACACACACTGTCAGGCCCTGGGGCCTGAGGAGATGGAGGGGCACCGGCGCGCGGAAGCGGCAAGCCCAGAAGCCACCGACAGCCTCAGAAGGTCCGCAGGTGAGGGCCGGAGCGGAGCCTAACCCGCAGCCCTCACTGATCCCAGGAGGGCCCGAACCCCGCGAGGCTGCTCCTAGAACGGAGAGCGGGAGACGGCCCACAGAACCTGGAGCGACGCAGCAGGGGAGCCAGGCCACGCCCCCGGCGTCACCAAGACCTTCGAGCTCCGCCCAGGAAGGGCCGGCCTCGCCTCGCATGACGGCCCGACGGCCAACCACGCCCCCACAAGCCCCGCCCCGACGTTCGGCACGCCTAGTGCAGAAGCACGCTGCAGCTCTGCATATAAGGGAGGAGGACACAGGAGCTCCTTGCTGGTGAACAGAGCTTGCCCTGCGAGACCGGCCCCATTGATTGTTTTTGACTGAGAGTATCCTGAGCCTGAGAGTGTACAAGTGCGAGAGAGAACGAGTGAGGGCGGAGAGTGCGAGGAGGAGCGAGTGTATCCTGAAGCGAGAGCGTGAGTGCGTGGGTGTGACCCTGATCCTCACTGTGTTTGAGGGGGAGCGGGAGTGTGTGCCCTGTCCTCGCCGCCCCCTTGCCTGGTACTGTGCACGGGTGCCCCCCTCACTTCCCCCCTCCTGGCCACGCAGCCCTGGGCCCTGTGTGCCTGATCCTGGTGCCCCATACGGTCCTCCCCGGTTGGGAGTTGGCTTGCCTCGCCTCGATGATGAGCTTCGGCTGGGACCTGCTCTTGTAGCCTACTCCCGTAGCCAATATAAGACCCTGAGAGGCATTTTTCAGGCCCAGCTGCTCCTTCGTGGGGATTCCCCAGGGGCCACGGTCTGTGAGTGGTTACGTGCAACCCCGTGCAGTACGCACACCGGTCTGTCGCAGCTCCCTTCCCTCCTTCCCGTGAGGGTTTCACCCCAAACCCTCACAGTTTCACCAGCTCACCAAACTATGGAGCAACTCCGTGACGAAGTCCGAGAGTTGGCTCATGCCATGAAATCTCTAGCCATGGAGGTGAAAGACCTCAAGGACCAACGGGCTACGGAGGTAGTTCCGGTGCCGGGCCCGCCCCCGCCCCCAGTTCCCCCTGGGGCGGAGGCGGTGGTCCTGGGACCCCGGGAGCCTAAAGGACCCTCTATCTCGAAATTTACCGGGGAGCGAAGGCAGTTCCAAGGGTTCTTGGCCTTGTGCGAGCTCACTTTCAAAACGCTTCCCCGTACCTATGACACCGATACCCGAAAAGTAGCCTTCATTATTGGGCTACTGGAAGGGCCCGCCCTGGCCTGGGCCACGCCCTTGCTCACGAGCGCCAGCCCGTTGTTAGAGGACTATGATAGGTTCGTCCAGGAATTTAAATTTCTCTACGACTACCCGCATCGAGTACAGGATGCGGAAACCACCATTACCACCCTGAAACAGGGGCGGGGCCCCTTGTTGGACTACGTAACGAAGTTCCAGCAGGTGGCCGTAGATCTGGGGTGGCCCGACAATGTTCTCCGAGTCATGTTTCGCCGGGGTTTAAGTGAGGAGATTAAGGACCAGCTCGCGTTCGTTGCCCTCCCGAAAACATGGGGCGAATTGGTTACGCTAGCCTTACAGATTGAGGAACGCCTGGGGGAGCGCCGACGTGAACGGCGAAACGAAAGCTCACGGGGCCCCCCGCTCCGACCCCTGATTGCCACCGCCGGACGAGGGGAAACAGCGCGTCACGAGGACGTGGAACCTATGCAGATTGGAGCCGCACGAGGGCCGTTGACGGCCGCCGAACGGGAGAGAAGGCGCACTTCGCGACTCTGCTATTATTGTGGAGACCCCTCGCACTTTGCCAGAAATTGCCCGCTCTCCCCAAAAGATCGCCGGGGGGCGGGAAAAGACTAGGCTCGAGAGAGGGAGGGGGTCACTCGAGCCTTTTTTCTGCAGCCCTCAAGCCCAGAAAACCCCATTTGCGCGTTCCGGTGATGCTATGTTTGGATGCCGGTCGCACACTAGTCGCCTGGGGGCTAGTGGACTCAGGAGCCTCAGGGAACTTCTTAGATGAAGGTTACCTCCGCCAACATCGCATCCCGCACCAACTTCGAGCAATCGCTGAACCCATCCACTCGATTGATGGGTCCCCTTTAGTGTCGGGCCTCATCACCCGGCAAACGCCGTTGCTGGCACTAATGTTTCAGGGGCAGATGCGGCCAGCCCAATTTGACATAGTATGCACCCCCATGTTCCCCCTTGTGTTGGGTATACCCTGGCTCGAGCAATGGAACCCAGCGATCAATTGGACGCAGCATACCCTGCAAGTGGGGCCCTCACCAGAGCAGGGGACACCCGTGACCGCCTGTGTGATCCAGCAGGATGTTCAACCGTCGGGGCTGCCAGACGAGTACCAGGCCTATGCTCCCCTCTTTGATGAACAGGAAGCTACGCTCCTACCCCCTTCGCGCCCCTATGATTGTCCCATTGAACTGCTTCCTGGGACGCAACCTCCCTACGGGCGAATTTATGCTCTCTCCGGGCCCGAGCTCCGAACGTTAAAGCAATACATTGATGAAAATCTACAAAAAGGGTTTATCCGCCCCTCCACGTCCCCAGCAGGGGCCCCCCTTTTCTTTGTGCCAAAGAAAGATGGAGGACTCCGCCCGTGCATTGATTATCGGGAACTCAATGCAATTACCGTAAAGAACCGGTATCCTCTGCCCTTGATCCCTGAGTTGCTTAATCGCCTACAGGGAGCCTGCATTTTCTCCAAATTGGACCTGCGGGGAGCCTACAACCTGGTCCGGGTTCGGGCAGGGGACGAATGGAAGACGGCATTCCGCACGAGGTATGGCCACTTCGAATACCTAGTAATGCCGTTCGGTCTGGCCAATGCCCCCGCAACCTTCCAGCACTTTATTAACGACGTCCTCCGTGAAGTACTGGACGTGTACGTGATCGCCTACTTAGATGACATTCTCATTTACTCCCAGAACCAACAGGACCACATCACCCATGTCAGAACCGTCCTCACCAAATTACAACAGCATCGCCTTTTCTGCAAGTTGTCCAAATGTGTCTTCCATGTTACCACCGTAGCATTCCTGGGATTCATTATCTCGCCTGAAGGACTGCAAATGGACGGATCCAAAGTGCAGGCGATCCTCAACTGGATACCTCCTCCCTCCGTAAAAGCCTTGCAGCGCTTCTTAGGCACCACCAACTATTACCGGCAATATATCCCGTGTTATGCTGCCGTTACAAAACCATTGACCATGCTACTACGGAAAGGGATACCATATATCTGGACCCCCAAACACCAAGAAGCCTTTGAGGTACTTAAAAGGGCGTTCATGCAAGCACCGTTACTACAATATCCCGACTTCGAGAAAGCCTTTGTTGTGGAAACCGATGCCTCCAACAGCGCACTGGGAGCCGTCCTCCTTCAAGAGGGATCTCGCTCCGGGACCCTCCTCCCCTGCGCCTACTATTCTCGTCAGTTGACCAGCGCAGAAAGTAACTACACGATCTTGGACCGCGAACTCCTGGCCATTAGGGCAGCGTTCGCGACCTGGCGGCACTACTTGGAGGGAGCTCAACACCCTGTAACGGTCATCACTGATCATCGGAACCTCGTTTACCTCCAAACAGTAAAAATCGTAAACGCCCGGCACGGTCGTTGGGCCTTGTTCTTCTCCCGTTTCAATTTTCAAATTCACTACCGCCCCGGAAAGCAAAATCTTCTTGCGGATGCCCTTTCCCGTTCCACGAAAGAGGAACCCCTCCTTGAAAACAAAGGAGAACCCATTCTGAAGACCTATGCCATGGGAACTGCGAGCCTGGGCGCTGCCGATCTACAACGTATTACTAGACCGGATCAACAGGTCATACAAACGCGCGCCCTGCCCCTACAACAGGGACTGTATCGCTACCAGGGCAAAATAGTGGTCCCTAAACAGGCTCGTCAGCGGGCCCTCTGGAGCCACCACGACGCCCCCTTAGCGGGGCACCCAGGGGTTAAACGCACGTATGAGTTATTACGCCGTCGGTTTTGGTGGCCGGCCATGAAAACCGACACGGCGAACTACGTCAAGGCTTGTGGCCTATGTGCCAAAACCAAGGTCCCCCGAAGAAAACCCCTGGGCCTACTCCACTTGGCCCCGCAACCCCAAGGGCCATGGCAACGCATCGGGATGGATTTCATCGTCGAGCTTCCCCCTTCTCAACACCATACCTCGGTGTTAGTGGTAATTGACCACTTCACCAAGCTGGCTCACTTTATCGCCTGTCAAGGTTTGCCCACGGCTAAACAAACCGCCATCATTCTCTTACGGAACATCATTAAACTTCATGGGGTACCCACGGACATTGTGTCAGACCGAGGAACGCAATTTACGTCCCGCCTGTGGAGATCCCTCCTAGCCACCCTCCAGATCAAGCTAAATCTCACCTCCGCATACCATCCTCAGGCCAATGGGCAGGTAGAGCGCACCAACCAAACGCTCGAACAATATCTACGTTGTTACGTCGACCATCTCCAAGATGACTGGTACGAACTGCTCCCGTTGGCGGAGTTCGTATATAACAACACCCTGAACGCCTCTCTCGGCTCATCCCCGTTCTATATTACTTATGGGTTTCACCCCCGCATCTGCACCCCGGAGCTCGACCCTCTCCGGGTTCCAGCTGCGGGGGCTTTGGTAGCCCAAATCCAGCAAGCCCAAGCTGTGGCACAGGGCCTGTTGCGGCAGGCCCGACAGCGTTTCAAGAATTTCGCCGATCGCCATCGGCAGCCGGCCCCCCTCTTTAAGATAGGGGACCTCGTCTGGGTCGATCGGAGGCATTACCCGTCCACCCGCCCGTCTCAGAAATTGGATTACCGATATATGGGTCCCTTTCCCATCCAGCGACAAGTAAATGATGTAGCGTATACCGTAACCCTGCCTGCCCACTATCACATTCACCCCACCTTTCATGTTTCCCTCTTAAAGGCCGCGGACGGGCACGTGGCCCCTCCGGCACCCGATCCCATTGACACGCCGGATATGGAAGCCCCGGAATACGAAGTACAGGCCATTCTGGATTCTCGCCGCCACCGGGGGCAACTCCAATATCTGATCCAGTGGAAAGGCTACGGGGCCGCCGATAACACTTGGGAACCAGCGCGGAACGTTCATGCCCCCCTCCTAACCCGGCGTTTTCATGTTCGCCACCCGGGAAAACCGGGGCCCGCCCCCTGGCCACGGCCTAGACCGGGGGGTGCTGTCAGGCCCTGGGGCCTGAGGAGATGGAAGGGCACCGGCGCGCGGAAGCGGCAAACCCGGAAGCCCCAGACAGCCCCAGAAGGTCCGCAGGTGAGGGCCGGAGCGGCGCCTAACCCGCAGCCCCCACTGATCCCAGGAGGGCCCGAACCCCGCGAGGCTGCTCCTAGAACGGAGAGCGGGAGGCGGCCCACAGAACCTGGAGCGACGCAGCAGGGGAGCCAGGCCACGCCCCCGGCGTCACCAAGACCTTTGAGCTCCGCCCAGGAAGGGCCGGCCTCGCCTCGCACAACGGCCCGACGGCCAACCACGCCCCCACGAGCCCCGCCCCGACGTTCGGCACGCCTAGTGCAGAAGCACGCTGCAGCGCTGCATAAAAGGGAGGGGGACACAGGAGCTCCTTGCTGGTGAACAGAGCTTGCCCTGCGAGACCGGCCCCATTGATTGTTGTTGACTGAGAGTATCCTGAGCCTGAGCGTGTACAAGTGCGAGAGAAAGAACGAGTGAGTGCGGAGAGTGCGAGGAGGAACGAGTGTATCCTGAAGCGAGAGCGTGAGTGCGTGGGTGTGACCCTGAACCTCACTGTGTTTGAGGGGGAGCGGGAGTGTGCGCCCTATCCTTGCCGCCCCCTTGCCTGGTACTGTGCACGGGTGCCCCCCTCACTTCCCCCCTCCTGGCCACGTAGCCCTGGGCCCTGTGTGCCTGATCCTGGTGCCCCATACGGTCCTCCCCGGTTGGGAGTTGGCTTGCCTCGCCTCGATGATGAGCTTCGGCTGGGACCTGCTCTTGTAGCCTACTCCCGTAGCCAATATAAGACCCTGAGAGGCATTTTTCAGGCCCAGCTGCTCCTTCGTGGGGATTCCCCAGGGGCCACGGTCTGTGAGTGGTTACGTGCAACCCCGTGCAGTACGCACACCGGTCTGTCGCAGCTCCCTTCCCTCCTTCCCGTGAGGGTTTCACCCCAAACCCTCACACACACACACCCTCAATCTGCACCAGGGGGAGGGAAATGCTACAGGTAGGTATTTGTGACAACAGGAGGGAGATTTAGGGAAATGCTAGATTTGGGATATTTTGGCCTGAGCTTTGTTGAGCTGGAAACAGGCTGGGAGCCTTGGAGGGAAGGCAGAGGGCTTTTGAGGGAATCCCTAGGATGCTGGACTTTAGGGGTCCAATGCTGTGCTGCCTAAAGAAGCAGGGGCACAGATTCCCCCCACCCTGAGCGTTTTGAGGATTCCCTCCCTCCATTTTACTGAATCTCGACTCCCCCAACCTAATCACCCAAACCTCCAATCCTGGTGATCATCAATCATCGGAAGGGAAATACGCCCCCCCCTTTTCTAGGAGGGGATTTCCCCACACAATTTTTTCCTTCTCCCCCCAAAAATGTAAGTGAGGAGTTGCTCCTTAAGCTACTGCCCTGTCTTCACCCCTGTGAAGAAACACCAACAGGAGCTGTCAGTCGTTACACACACACACACACACACACACACACACACACACACACACACACACACACACACACACACGTGCGCGCGCTTCTTGTCAGCTTTTAAATGTGTCAATACACCGGTTTCTACCCACCGGAGAAGCCTCCAGTCTATCTTCATCATAAAAAGGGGCACAGAAACCCAGAAAGTGCCACCCTGGAATTTCCCACCACTCGGGAATAGGGGGCACCCAAAAAAAATATCCTATCTGAACCTGCGTATCTCCCTCTCCCCCACATCAAGGAAGTGGGAGATGTTGCTTTATTCAGCGCTGCTGACACATGACATCTCCTGGATTGTTGTATCTGTTTGGGGGGAACTGCTCATCAAGAAGGATGTAAACAAATTGGAGAAAATTCAGTAGAGAGCAACTAGGATGATCTAGGAGGCTGAAAGAACTTTGAGGAACAGCTGGAAGAACCGGGTGTGTTCAGGCTTGGGGAAAAGAAGAAAAAAGGGGCGGGGACATGAGACCCATTTTCAAATCTCTAGACGGACGCTGCGAGAAAGATGGTTCTCCGCTGTCACAGAAAATAGAACCAGAGGGGATGGGTTTCAGTTGCAGCAAAAGTAGATTTTGGTTGGATAATAGGAAAACTGAACTGTTGGGCAATGGAACAAGCAGCCCAAAGAGGTTGTGGAATATTTGATGTTTTCAGAACCCTGGCTATATAAACCTCTGGCTACGATGTTGTAAGCAGTGGCTGTCCTGCCTATTAACTATTACTGTTATTGATATAGCACTGGCAATGCACCTGGTGCTGTACAATCAGTTGTCAGAGATGGGTCCCAACCCCAAGGGACTTACGTTCTAGGAAAGAGAGAGGAGGCGTGACAGGGAGAGGGGAACTTAGGGAGAGACAGATACATTCATGAAGTTGAGAATGGAGGAGCAGGGATGACCCTTGAGGTTACTCCACGGAAAATGTCACACCGGGGGGGAGGGGGGGGAGGGCGCGAGGTCGCACCGAATTGTTTTGAGGCGGGTGCTGTGAAAAAATGCGACCCATGAGAATTTCATACCCGGTCCAACCTCATCTTAATCCTCCACATCACAGGCTAGTTGAGGTGTAGGAAAATGTCACAGGCAGGAATTGATGAGCAGGGCACTGGGATTTTTAAAGCTAAATGTCACAAGCAAATAAACAAACTTGTAAACTTTGTTTTTAATTGAATATGGAAGGGCGAGGGTGGGGTAGGGAAAATTTCCATAATTACAAATGAGTTTAATCCTTACCCAATAAAAGATAAAGCTGCAGTATAGGTTATATTGGGGGTTAGTATAGGTTATATTGGTTACTGTAACCAAGCCAAGAATGTCTCCCTGAGTTCTCAAATCCTCATGAATGTTGCATCCCTTGTCTCTCTCTCTGTTCCCCCTTCCCTGTCTCCCCTCCCCCTGTCTTTAGATTGTAAGCTCTAGGACAGGGACTGTCTATTTTATTCTCTGTAAAGCGCCAGGTACATCGCTGGCGCTATATAAACGCTTAAATAAATAAATAAATAATAATAATAATAATACTAGGATCCAATCATCTAAATAGGCAAATAAAGTTATTCCTATTTTTCTTAGACTGGCTGCCACAGGTGCCAAACATTTGGTAAAGACCCTCGGTGCTGTGTATAGGCTGAATGGGAGGATACAATACTGGAAGCAGCAATTGTCTGTAATGAAACGAAGAAACGTACGGTGAGATCGTCTGATGGCCACATGGAAATATGCGTCTTTCAGGTCAAGAGCGACTAGCCATCATCCTGGTTGTAATGCTGGAAGGATTGTTGCTAGGGATGTCATTCTGAATTTAAACTTTTTCATATATTTATTTAGGTGGTGTAGGTCCAAGATAGGTCTCATACCTCCTTCTTTCTTGTCAATTAGGAAATAGTGGGAGTAAAACCCCCCAAAGAGGGGAATAGATTTCCTAAATTGCTTCATTCTGAAGCAATTCAGGCATTCTGAAGCAGTGCCTGGATTTCCTGTATCAACTGTGTCTTGTGAGAGGAGTCCCTGAAGAGAGGGACGGGGGAGAGGGGGTAGAAGTTGAATTGGAGGCAGTAGCTCAGTCTGACTATTTCTAGGACCCATCTGTCAGATGTTATGTTCTCCCAGGCCGGATAGTGCTACCTGAGGTGATCCCTGAAGGAAGGGCTGTGTGGATCGTTCTTCACCTGACAAACCCTAAACCCGCGACCTGGGCTGGGATGACCTAGAAGACTGGTTCTGTCGTGGCTGCATCCTTGGTTTATTGAACCGCCTAATGATTAGGTTGGTAGGTCTGTGAGGATTGTTGTTGGGGTACAAACCTCCTCTGGTAGAATGATGGCTTGTGCTGGTAGTAGGAAGACATCGATGGAGACGGCCTGTAATTGCATTTGGGTGGTTGTCGCACTACCCCTTGGACTCTAGCGGTTTGGTTTGTCACTCTTATTTTTTGCAGGGTTTCGTCTGTGGTTGTTGCAAATAGTCCTGTACCATCGAAGGATAAATCTTCCAGCTGTGCTTTATTGTCTGGCATGAGGGCCGTAGATCTTAGCTAGGCATGACGGCGGACAGTTACAGATGTTCCGATGGATCTAATGGCGCAGTCCACCATCGCTGCAGACAATTGGAACTGTGCTAGCTGTGCCCCTTCAGCATGGGTTGCTTGCTTCTCTTTGTGATCCGTAGTGGTTAGAGAACGGGACGATAGCGTGTGCTGGTATGCTGCCATAGTTGCAGCATAATTTGCTGTACATAATGATAGCATGGCTGAGGAGGAGGCTTTCCTTCCTAAGACATCCAGGCGACACCCTTCTCTATCTTCACGTGATGTCTTTACCGTACCAGATGCTAATCTGCTAGATGCCACTGCTACCACCATTGAGTTGGGCATGGGATTGTGTGTGAACATAGTGTTGGTATGTTCCATAGGATAAAGTGTGTCTGCTACAGGGGGCACCCCCCTACTTGGTTGTGATATAGGGTGAATCTCGATGGCCAGACTTGTGCTAGCACCTTGTATTTGCGATTCGGATGATCGCAGGGGTGGTAATAGTGTTCCCTTAAGGATTTACCCCATCTAGGTGGTTAGGGACTCCTGGGATAGTACCCATAGTCAGGTGGATTCCATGGCTGTCTAGAAGGACTGTGAGGGTTATGATGGTGCTGCTCATACCAGGACATTCTTTCCCAGTCTGAGCTCTCTGTACCGGCCCGCTGCCTGCGTCTGGATTGCGGTGGGAGCTCATCCAGGGAGTCTGAAGAGTCTGGGAAATGAGCACGCTTCCTCTTGACAGTAAACTTGCTTGGGATTTCCTGTATCAACTGTGTCTTGTGAGGGGAGTCCCTGAAGAGAGGGACGGGGGGGGAGGGGGTAGAAGTTGAATTGGAGGCAGTAGCTCAGTCTGACTATTTCTAGGACCCATCTGTCAGATGTTATGTTCTCCCAGGCCGGATCTATGAGAAGGTGGCTGCTTGCGCCCGGCTCGTTTCCCTACTGTTCATGCAGTAACATGCCCTGTGCAGGCCGAGCCGACAATTAGTGGTCACTGAGAACCGGCTGGGGTTGATCTGAGCTACTGTCTGTAGCGCGACCCCCTGCTCTCGGCTGTTTTGGGAGGGAGATTCCCTCTGCCGGCTCCAGTGCCTGCCTGGTGAGCACCTCATCCAGGCCTCTCTTTCTATCCTTCAGTGCCCGTTTAGACGGGGCTTTGCAGGCTTGGCAGTTCTTCCGCATATGCCCTTCCCCATGGCAATAAAGGCACAGGTTATGCTGATCTGAGATGGGGAGAGGAGCATCGCAGCTGCCACAGGATTTGAATCCTGGCTTCCTTGTCGGCGCTGCCATAACAGCAGGAAGAGCTGTTGTAGCTGGCCCGATCAGGCTTGGTTCCTGCTTCTTGATTTCTTCTACTTTATCTCTTTTTTAAAAAAACTATTTACAATTAACAACAAGAACTATGCTAAACTAACTAATTTAAACTTAGAACTATCTAACTTCTTTATAATACTAAAGTCAGGCAGTATCCTTCACTAGAGGAGGCTAAGGAACTGAAGAATTTGCCCCTCCCCTCCCCTCCCCTTTTATTCACTGGCACTCTCGCGAGGGTGTGGGTGTGAGGGGAGGGGCAGAGGGCACTCCTACATGCTTCCAGAACTTTCCTATAGGAAGCATGTAGAGAACTGCTCTTAAAGAGACAGTATCCAACCTAGATAGGGCATCACACGATCCCATGAGTGAGAATCACGGAACCACTCGAAGAAGAACCTCAGAAACCTTCGCAAGTACTCAGATTGCGTATTCGGTGCAGCCCTAGTGGAAAGGCATGCCTCAAGCCCTCGCACCTTCTCTTCCAGCAGGGATACCAACTTGCACTTGTTGCAGATGTAGGTTCTATGTCTTCAGGCAGGAAAACAAACATAGCATAACTAACTTAAACAGAAACCAGAATTACCTCGTTTCTTTTTGGAACACCTGGTTATCTGAGGCCATCGATTGGGTGGCTCCCAGGCATCCGCTTCCCGAGCATCGGAGCCGCAGGTCCTTGTGGTTTACAGAGGACCTGCGGCAGCGAAAGCAAGATGGGAGGCAGTTAGAGCAACGGTGGTGTCACACTCATGCTGAAGAAGACAGATTGCAGCATAGAGCTAGTTTAAAAGCCTATGCAGTGGCTGAGCGGGCAGCAAAGAAAAGGTTCTTTGCTGCCATCACAGTGTCTGCGACATCTCACCCAGAGGAGCTCTTCTGGGTGGTGAAGGGGCTGGTCAGTACAGCCTCTCTCCATCTGGAAGTGGAAATTTCCCAGGCCCACTATTGTTTTTTCATAGAGAAAATCTCTTGCATTCACCATGACTTCACAGTGGCATTTGATACAGTCAGGGAAGCAGAGGTTATGAATGCCTCGGCTTGTCCTGTTTTATGAGATCTATTTCATTCAGTGACCCCTGTTGAGGCTGGAGATGTCCTGGGGGCTGCTGGAGCAACAAATTGTGAATTAGACCCTTGCCCGTCCTGGTTGGGTAAGGCCACCAGGGAGACACTAGGGCCAGTGCTGGCACGGGTCGTCAATGTCTCGCTTTGGGAGGGCAGGGTCCCAGGGTCTCTTAAGAAGGCCGTGGTGTGACCCTTGCTCAAAAAAACATCACTTGACGCTGACGTTCTTACCAGTTATTGACCTGTTTCTAACCTTTCCTTTTTAGGGAAGGTTATTGAACAGGTAGTGACCCAGCAGTTTAAGGATCATTTCAAATGGGTCCGTTTTCTGGACCCCTTGCAGTCTGGCTTTCATAAGGGGTATGGCACAGAGACTGCGCTTGTGGTCTTAGTCGATGACCTACGCCGTGCTTTAGATCAGAGACAGTCGATCCTTTTGGTCCTGTTGGACCTATTGACTGCTTTTGATACAGTTGACAATGAGATGTTGGTGATTCATCTGCGGGACAGTGCTGGGGTGGGCGAGATTGTTCTTGAATGGTTCCACTCATTTCTGGCTGAAAGAACTCACCGTGTGGTCCTGGGTGACTACTGTACTTTGTCTCCCCAGGATCTCATGTGTGGGGTCCCACAGGGTTCTATTCTGTCCCCTCTCCTGTTCAGTGTGTATATACAGACTTTGGGTGAGATCGTGAGAGGATTTGGAGTGCTATGTCATCTGCTGATGACACCCAACTCTACCTCTCATTTTCAGCAGACTCAGGGCCATGTAGTCTCATTGCTTACTCAGTTTCTGACAGCTGTGAGGGACTGAATGAGGACGAGCCACCTGAAGTTGAAATCCAACAAGATGGAGGTGATGCTGGTGGAGAGGTTCAAGGGAGTGGAGGCCCCATTGATGGGGTTTGCCCTACCTTGGTCCCACAGGTTCGCAGTCTGGGAGTGCTCCTCGACTCATAGCTCTGCATGGATGTCCAGGTGGCAGCTGTGGCGAGGTGAGCATTTTGTAAATTACATCTGGTACGACGGTTATGGCCTTGGTCTGCTGCTGGTAAATGCGAGGTCGGTGGCCAATAAGTCAACCATGGTCTGGGAGGTGATCCTGGATCAGGCGGCTGACCTCGCATGTATTACGGAGACCTGGCTGGACACTGATTCAGGGCCTATATTGGCTGACCTTGTTCCGGCTGGGTACTCCGTACAGCATCAGCCATGGCTGGGGGAAGGGGGGGGGGGGGCGGTGCAGCCATTATTTTTAAGGATACATCGTCTGTGAGGAGATTTTCTGTGCAATCTATCATGTGCATAGAGGGCCTTCATCTGGTGTTGGATTTGGCTGGAGACAGAATGGGGATACAGCTGATATACCGGACACCCACCTGTATGGCGATTTCACTGCCCGCACTAACCGAGCTGGTGTCGGTGGTGGTCTTGTAGTCCCCCAGGGTGATAGTCATCCATGCCGACACCAGTCTTGGAGGGGCAGAGTGTGAGTTCATGGCCGCCATGGCAACCATGGGCCTGTCTCAGAGGGTGGTGGGCCACACGCATGTTGGAGAACATACCCTGGACATGATATTTTGCACAGGCCTTGAGATGGGGGATGCATTTGTGGGGGAGGTGTCATCAGTGCCCTTGTCATGGACAGATCATTATCTCCTCTGGGCTGGTATCCTGGCACATGTCGGTGCCCAGGAAGGTGCGGAACCAGTTAGGATAGTTCGTCCCTGAAGGCTTATGGAACCAGGAAGTTTCCAGACCACTCTAGGTGATGTTGATGGTCGCTCATTCGATGACCTCGTGACCATGTGGAATTCCATGTTGGCAAAGGCTATTAACCGCATGGCTCCCAGGCGTCTGCTCCCGAACCGCCGACAATGCAGGTCCCTGTGGTATATGTAGGAGTTGCGGCGGATGAATCTGGAAGGGCGGCAGTTAGAGTAACGGTGGCATCACTCGCGTGCTGAAGTTGACCAATTGCAGCATAGAGTCTGGTTACGTACCTATGCCGTGGCGGTGTGGGCAGCAGAGCTTTTCTGGGTAGTGAGGGGGCTGGTCAGTCCAGCCTCCCTGTGCCTGGATTTAGAGTCATCAAATACCCACTGTGATTTGTTTGTGGACTTTTTTGCGGATAAAATTGTTCAAATCCACCACCGTTTTGATGCAACATTTTTAACAGTAGGTGAGCCAGAGGCAGTAGAAGCCACATCCTGTCCTGTTTTGTGGGATGAATTTCCGTATGTGTCACCCTCGGATGCGGGGGATGCTCTTGGGACTGTTCAAGCCACTTACTGTGAACTAGATCCATGCCCGGCCTGGTTGGTCAAGGCTAGATGAGAGACACTGGGGCCATTGCTGGCAGGGATTGTCAATGCCTCCCTTGGGGAGGGCAGGGTGCCAGGCTGTCTCAAGGAGGCTGTGGTGCGGCCTCTGCTCAAAAAGTCATCATTGGACGTTGGCGTCCTGGCCAGCTATCAGCCAGTCTCTAACCTTCCCTTCTTAGGGAAGGTTATTGAACGGGTGGTGGCTCAGCAGCTGCAGGAGCATCTGGACCGTGTCAATTTTCTCAATCCCTCACAGTCTGCCTTTTTATACCATTGATCATGAGTTGTTGGTGACTCGGCTGTGGGACCAAGCAGGGATTAGCGGGACCGTTCTTGAATGGTTCTGCTCTTTCCTGGCTGGATGAATCCAGCGTGTGGTCCTAGGTGATTTTTCATTTTCTCCCCAGGGTCTCTCATGTGGGGTCCCGCAGGGTTCTATCTTGTCCCCTCTCTTGTTCAATGTGTACATGCAGCCTTTGGGGGAGGTTTTCAGGGAGTTTGGCATACGGTGTCATCAATATGCTGATGACACCCAGCTACATCTCTCTTTTTCATCTGACTCAGGCCCAGAGGTCTCGGTGCTTACCCGGTGTTTGTCGGCTGTGAGGGATTGGATGAGAGTGAGCCACCTGAAGTTAAATCCCAACAAGACAGAGGTGATGGTCGTGGGGAAGGCCGGGGGAGTGGTGGCCCCCATCATTGATGGGGGTCCATCCTGCCCTGGTATCTCAGGTTTGGAGTCTGGGTGTGCTCCTGGACCCGCAGCTCCGCCTGGATGTCCAGGTGGAAGCTGTGGCAAAGGGAGCATTTCTCCAGTTACATCTGGTACGTCTGCTTCGGCTGTATGTGTCAGACTCTGATCTGGCCACTATCGTCCGTGCTTTTATTACCTCGAGACTGGACTACTGTAATGCACTCTATGTGGGGCTACCCTCCTGCATGCGACGGCTCATCTCCTAACGTGGACGTGCCAACGCGAGCACATTGCACCGGTGTTCCGTTCTCTGCACTGGCTGCCACTAGTCTTCCGGGCCCAATTGAAGGTGTTGGTGCTGACATTTAAAGCTCTAGATAGCCTGGGCCCCACCTACCTGTAAGACCACCTCATCCTCCGGGACCTGGATCGGCCCCTACGGTCTGCCGGGGGCGCCCTCCTTAAGGTCCCCCGGTATTCTTGGGTGTCGACCTTGAGGAGGGCGTTCTCTGTGGCCGCGCCATGGCTGTGGAACTCCCTCTAGGGGTGTGCACCAGGCCCCCAGGTCGTTTTTGTTTTTCATTTTCGTTTTCGTTATTCAAAAATGTCGTTTTCATTATTGTTATTAATGAAAATGTCATTTGTTAATTTTGTGAGGACTTATTTTCAGCTTTGAAAACTTGCATAATTTATTATAATTTATTATAATTTATTATTCATCTGGCCAGAAGAATAACTTTCCCCCAAAACATTGTGGGGAATGCTGGGGAATGGCAGGAGATATGCCCCCTGACTTAAAAAATCCCAGCAGAGTGGGGAGCGGTGCGGCTAAGGGCTGGGGAGCAAGGTATCAGCCCCTGGTGGCTTTTTCCTGGTGTCTGGCCTGAAGTGCTCCACTCCCTCCCAACCTACTCCTCCCCCTCCCCCAGTTGAAGAGGAGGAAGCATGAAGCCAGCAGCGAGTGCTGACGCCAGGGCTGCTCACATGTGGGAGGACAAGACAGCTCCTCTGCATTGCTGCTACTTACTGCCAGACTCCACTTCACTAGCTCCCTGCTTCCTGTTGAGAAGCTCAAGTTACCTGTTAATTTAGATGGGGACAAGATTATTGTTGTCCTCCACAGAAATTTGGGGGGGAGGGGGCTGTGTATGTTCCCCATCCCAACCATAATTATGCCCATGCATCTGGCTCTCAATGTAAGTAGGTGAATTTTGTGCATAATTATCTAACCCAGCAAAGAGAACAAGAGTGTTTAACTGTAATACTTACACATACGATAATGAAGTCAAGGCAACACCAGCCATTGGTGAAATAGGACTTGAAGCCATAAGCCGTCCATTTCAGAAGCATCTCCATCAAAAAGATGTAAGCAAAAAGCTTGTCTGCATAATTCAGTATGGTTTTAATGTTCTTTCTCTCGTCAAGGTGAATATCTTCAAATACCTGGAATTTCAGAAATTAGATGTAAAAATGATCTGTAATATTGGAGTGGATTATTTTAAAATTGTGCTGGAATACATTCCTTATGGTTTTGCATATCATTACTATGCCATGAGAATTAGTAGCCAATCTGGTAGTAGCCAAACTTTAATAATTGAAAGTTAAATGTACATTTAAGTGCTTTCTACTTTTGGAAACCTCAGATTTTGGGGGTCATAGCTTGAAATATCATGTATGGAAATGATCTATACTCTGGAATTCCTCCAGATGTCCTCTGTAGAGTCCCACTCTTAAATTATGTGGACATAGCCACTCTTCATCAGTAGTTCATCTACTCTTCATCTACTTGTCGCTAAATCTAAGCGCCTCTACTCCATTCTTGTCCTCCTTGACCTCTCTGCTGCCTTCAACACTGTCGACCACTCACTCCTACTGGACTCGCTTCGCTCCTTGGGCTTCTGCGGCTCTGTCCTTGACTGGTTCTCCTCCTACCTCTCTGACTGCTCCTTTAATGTGTCTCTTCCAGCTCCTCCTCCCTCCCCCTTTCAGTTGGGGTTCCCCAAGGCTCTGTCCTTGGCCCTCTCTTATTCTCGATCTACACCCTTTTCCTTGGCAAACTCATTGCCTCCCACGGCTTCCAATATCATCTCTACGCTGACGACACTGAACTTGATCTCTCTACCCCCTCTCTCTCCCTTTCTGTCCACTCACGCCTCGTCAACTGTCTCGCTGACATCCCCGCCTGGATGTCCCAATGCCAGCTCAAGCTCAACATGGCCAAGACTGATCTCCTTATTTTTCCTCCCTCCTCTTCCTCTTCCACTTCCCTGTCCATCCGCATCGATGGAGTCATCATCCATCCTGTTCCCTAAGCCCGTAGCTTGGGTTTCATCTTTGACACTCATCTTTCCTTTAAGTTAAGCCTTACATTGACTCTGTTGCCAAGTCCTGCCGCTTCGCCCTCCATAACATTGCTCGGAACTGCCCCTTTCTCTCTATCTCCTCTACCAAAACCCTTGTTCATGCCATGGTCATTTCTCGCCTCAACTACTGCAACCTTCTCCTCACTGGCCTCCCTGACTCTCACCTGTCCCCCCTTATTGCCATTCAAAACTCTGCTGCCAAGGTCATCCACTCAGCCTGTCGCTTTGATCACGTGCAGCCTCTCCTCTCCTGTCTCCACTGGCTCCCCCTTCCTGAATGCATCCAGTTTAAACTCCTGGTATTCACCTATAAAACACTTCACAGCCAAGCTGCCCCTACCTCTCAGCCCTAATCTCCTTACGCACTCCTACACGTGCCCGCCGCTCCTCCTCTGTCCCCTCCCTCATCTCCCATGCTCCCCTAACCACCTTCGTCTCTTCTCCCTTGCTGCCCCCTATGCTTGGAACTCCCTCCCTACCCACATCTTCCTTGTCTCCTCCTCTGCACCTTCAAATCCCTCCTCAAGACCCACCTCTTCCGTGCCACCTTTCCCAATGCCTGCTAGTTGTTGTCCCCCAAATACTTATGGTCTGCCCTCCTCTGCAGACTCCTGCCTTACTGTAACCAAGCCAAGCACGTGCACCTGAGACTTTGCAGCTGCTTGCATGTTTGTTTGCTTCTCCCTGGTCTTCCCTTTGTCCCCTCTCCTTGTCGCCCTCTCCTTGTCTTTTTAGATTGTAAGTCGTACGCAGGGACCGCGTTTTTATCTTTGTTCTGTAAAGCACCAGGTACATGACTGGTGCTATACAAATGTTTATAATAATAATACTAATATTTGCTAAAGCCCTCCTGCTCTTCTCTTCTCTTCTGTCTCACATCAGTGCAAATGTGCTAAAGCAAGGCTATAAAACAGGGGTGGGGAAACTCAGGCCCAGGGGCCAAATGTGGCTTGTGGCTAGTTTTTATTTGACCTCTTTTCAGTTCTTGAATCTGGTGTCTGGATGCAATTCCTGACCCCTAGAACTAAAAGAGGGAGCTCAGAGAGATGGAGCAGAGATGAGGGCACACCAAAGATTCGTGAACTGGACCCTCCTCTAACACACCCCTTATGCACCGTTATCCTCAATTTATATACGACCCTTGGAGTTTGTACTCATTTTCAAAGTACAAATGTTCCCCACCTCTACCATAAAGGGAGGGGCAGAGGGCACACACCCTGCCTCTATTCTTTTCTACCCCCTAGCATAATCCCCTACAATCCCTAACCTAAAATTTCAAAAGAAAGAGAAGGTGGGTGGACCATGGAAATGGACAGAGGCCATCTCATTCTCCATTGCCTCTGTCGAATCCCAAATTTAGAAGAGTGTAAAACAGTGCAAGCCATCCCAAAAAATCACTATTAGGCTTAGGACAAATAGCAAAAGGTGAGTTACTTACCTGTAATGTTCCTTCTTTGAGATGAAGCCTGTACACAAACACATTCACACTAATGGTAATAGCACCATCTACTGCTCAGACCAAGGAGCTCTAGGCGGAAGCACAGTGATGACATCCCTAGCATATAAATACCCACTGCTCCCAGCTCCATTCAGTTCCATTCCACCCCCCAAAACTTCGAGAGAGGAGGTTGGGTGGAAAGTGTCCTGCCTCCGGAATACCTGCGGCTTCTAATGCAGGTATTGTAGCTGATACTGGGCTGAGAAGGGACTTGCAAAAACACATAGCTTTCACAGTGTTACTATCAGTTTTAAGCTGACATAATTCTTGTATGGTAGACTTGCAGAAGAGACTTTCCATATCCAGTGGCAAATATCTCCACCGTCTCCACAGACAATCCTGAGGAACAAAGCCAGACATGTCTCCTCAGAGTAATGCCTGTAGCCATAGATCGAGCAGAGTGGTGAAGTCAAACAAACCCCAGGTTTAGAGAGTTCCCTGACATCCGTCACAGCCATTTGGAAATGGGAAGACCTTTCCTCTGACATTTCTGACATCACCAGATTTACTGTATCCCATAATGTAAAATTAAAGTCCAGGCCATTAAGTCCAGGTAATTGCCAGCCAAAAGGCCCATAGAAGCCAAGGGGAATGTCTTCTTTCTCAGTGAATCAAGGCATTTGCCCCCCCATCTGGTGGTTGGGCAAGGACCTTGCCACCCAAGACCTCTCCACCACTGCTGTAGTGATAAGGGAGTTGAGGGGGGGTGGGGTGAATGAGGTAATCATGCCCAGAATTTGGTATTGAGTATAAATAAAGGGATTTAGAAAACACAGGCGAGACCATGGCAGGGTGTTTCTACTTTCATAGGGTATGACAGGCTCTTAGCAATGGAGATACCGAGCCTATCCTTGGGGCAGACAGACCATAAATCAAATAACTGGTAAGGCTCCCTAGTGTCAGTTTGACCTAGAGGGACTCCCTCAGTGGAGACCATCCCAACCAAAAGGTTCTAAAACAACCACAAATTGTCCAGGGGAGAGTAGAGTGAATGCCCAATTACATTGTCAGGGCATTCCCCACCAAACTCTTCCTCCTCAAGAACACCCTCCATCCACTCCCGGTTCACAAACAACTCCAGGCCCACTCTTAGTACCGAGGATTCTTCTTCCTCTTTGTATCCACCAATAAGTTCCACAATGGGGGCTAGAGAGACAGTGGAGCGAGGCACTGGCAGAGTAGAATATTGCATGGTCAAGAACTGAACAACAGGAGGTACCGGGCCTGGTGCCGAAGGCAGCAGTATTGAAGGAGACATCACCAGAGGCAGCCTCGACATAGAGGCAGACAGCACCAAAGGTCTCAGTGCAGAAGAGGGCAGGACCTGGCCCTTAAGCACCTTCTGCACCAACCACTCAATAATAGGCACCAGGATATGCTGGAGACCAAAAAGTATGTGGAGTTCTGAGTCCATTGGCATCGTGTGAGGGGATCCACGCCCCTGATCAGGAAAGTCAGCCTCCGGGCTGAACTCTCCAAGGTGCTAATCATCAGTCGTCTTGAAGTGCGGAAAAGAAAGATGCTGTAGCAACTCCAGCAGTTGGGAATCAGGCAACAGCAAGCGTAGATGGGTGGGGAGCAGCACTGGGGGACAACACAGTTTCTCTTTCAGTGTCAAGTGGGAGTTACTGGAGTCAGGTACCAGACACTTATGCTTTTCCCCCTTCTATGAGGTCTCTGGTGAAGTAGCCCCAATCCCAAGTGGGAGGTCGTTTGGTTCTGGGTGCCTAGACATGGTAGATTTAGACACCAGTGTAAAATGGGCTTTTTTGCCCAAAGAGTAAGAAGGGTTCACCTTCACAGGGATGACCTCACAATGATGTTTATTGGCCCACACTGAGGGTGCCAATGGGTGTTGAGGCAGATCATGTGCAGGTACCAGAATATCCAACAAAGCAGATAGGTCCATCGAGGAAATAGCTGCCTTGGTCAAGTTGCTGTTATTTTATTTTATTTATATAGCACCAGCAGTCTACCTATTGCTGTACAATCAATAGTTATAGACAGTCCCTCCCTACTACCAGGTGCTTACAATCTAAGAAACAAGTGAGGGGGAGACAAGGGAAAGGTGAACACTGGGAGAGACAAAAGTACATTCATGAGGTTGAGCAGTTACAGGGAACTAGATTCTGAGTGAGGGGGAAGAGGCTGCAACTTCAGTCATGATGGGCTAGGGAAGACCTGATGGAAGAGGTAGGTTTTCAGGAGGGATTTGAAAGTTGGGAGGGAGGGAGCAGAGCAAACATATCTAGGGTAGGAGTTCCAGGTATGAGGGCAGCAAGAGAAGGAGTGAGGACATTTAGAGGAGCAAAGGGGTTGCGAGCAGACGAGAGTGGGGGCAGAGGAAGAGCGAAGCTCCTGGGCAGGAATGGGGCAGGACACAAGAGCAGAGAGAGATGCGGGAGCAAGGCCATGAAGAACCTTGAAGGTGAACACCAGGAGCTTGAGATGAATGCATTTGCATAAAGAGAGCCAATGTAGGGCAGAGAGTTTATTTATTTTTGTATTTTTATGCCACTCCCTCATGAACAGCATCTCGGGGCAGCTAACATTTTAAAACAAATGATATTGTAAAATTTAACATTTAAAATAACCCAAGAATAAAACCAATAAAAACCTACCCTAATCCAACCCACCCATCCCGTCTCCCTCGGCAAAGGCCCGGCAGAACAACCAGGTCTTGCACTGTCTATGGAAAGAGGAGAGGTCTATGGCCAAGCGGACCTCCAATGGGAGGGAGTTCCACAGCCATGGTGCGGCCACCGAGAACGCCCTCCTCGTGGTNACCCATCCCGTCTCCCTCAGAAAAGGCCCGACAGAACAGCCAGGTCTTATGCTTTCTACGAAAGGAGGGAAGGTCTATGGCCAAGCGGACCTCCAATGGGAGGGAGTTCCACAGCCATGGTGCGGCCACCGAGAACGCCCTCCTCGTGGTCAACACCCAGGAAACCTGGGAAACCTCAAGGAGGGCACCCCCGGCCAACTGCAAATCGGCAGTCAGTGCAGAGAACGAAGCACCACAGTAATATGCTCGCGACGACTCGTCCCCCTTAAGGAGACGGGCTGCCGCATTCTGCACCAGCTGTACTCTCTGGACCATCACCAAGGGTAGCCCCACGAAGAGAGCATTACAGTAGTCCAGTCTCAAGGTAATAAAAGCATGAATGATCGTGACAAGGTCCGAGTTCAAGACATATGGCCTAAGCTGTTGTGCCAGGTGTAATTGGCGAAATGCGCCCTTCGCCACAGACGCCACCTGAGCATCCAGGCGGAGCTGCGGATCTAGGCGCACCCGCAGTCTATGGACCTGAGATACCAGGGGAGGGCGGACCCCATCAGTGATGGAGGCCATCACTCCCCCAGCTTTCCCCACAACCATCACCTTCATCTTGTCGGAATTCAATTTCAAGCGACTCACCCTCATCCAGACCCCCACCGCTGTCAAACATTGGGTAAGCACCGAGACTGCTGGCCCTGGGTCTGATGAAAAAGAGAGATATAGTTGGGTGTCATCAGCATATTGATGACACCTTACACCAAATCCTCTGACAACCTCAGCCAAAGGCTGCATATACATGTTGAACAGGAGAGAGGATAAGATGGAACCTTGCTGGACTTCACACATGAGGCCCCGGGGAGAGGATGGACAATCACCCAGTACCACACACTGAGTTCTCTTGGCCAGAAAGGAGCAGCACCATTTAATAACAGTCCCGCCCACTCCGGCCCAGTCCCACAACCGAGTCACCAACAACTCATGATCAACTGTATCAAATGCAGCCAAGAGATCTAGTAGGATTATAGGAACAGGGAATGGGAAGGGATTCTAGCAAACCACAGGTTCTCCAAATACCAACGCACGGGCCAGATCACAGGAACCAAGAAGCTCTGATCACCAGCAAGGAGAGAGCCCAACGGCCCTCCTTTTATGTGCCTTGCTTCAGACCCCACCCTCGCTTCAGCTGCAGGCACTCAGAACGCCGTGGCTGTCTCTCATCAGGTAATCGCTAGCCCAGCAGACTGCAAGCAGGGGAAGGCTCTACAGACACAGGTACTGGGGTTGTGGGGAGCACGACCTCCTGGGCACCCCGAGCTGCCCCCGCCCCCTCTTCTGCTGTCCCTGCAGGCCCCGCCCCCTCCATACCCTGACAGCACCCCCCTCCAAGGCGTACGAAGGTACTGAGGGTGAGGCCGAGAAGGGTGTAACCTATGGTACTTACGTACCAAACGGGGAGCCTGTACTGCCCCAGCCGATTCCCACAAATGCTCCGTGGTGGTATTGCCCTTCCAGTCTATTAAATAAAACAATCTCCCATGTTTGATAAGGGAGTATAATATCTTACGCATCTCATATTCAGGTTCACTAACACCTACCACGGGCAGTGGGGAAACACAAGCTTGAGGGAAAAGGGGAGTATGTGCGACCTTTAGGAGGGAAACACGGAAGGTAGGATGAATGTGGAGGTGCGGCATGAGCTGCACTCGATAAGTGACACTGTTAATCTGTTTTTGAATGGGGAATGGCCCCATAAATCGTTGATCCAATTTTGCAGAGGGTCTGAGAGAGGGGTAATGCTGCCGATTCACCAAAACCAAATCTCCTACCTGCAACTGGGGGCCCTCATGGCGATGTTGGTCTGCCTGTTGTTTATATCTCTGATGGACAGCTGCCAACATGGTACGGGCGTGGGTATGGGCTGCCTGTAACTGCTGCAACATAGCCCTGGCCGCCAGGACCGAACAGGCAAGCAGTGCTGGAACACATAACCATTGATGATAACCATAAGTTACCAAAAAAAGGTGACATCCCTATAGAAGTGTTAGGGGCATTGTTGTGGGCAAATTCTGCAAGAGAGAGGAGGGGAAACCAATCTTCCTGCAAATAATCCACATTGCAATGGAGATATTGCTCCAGGTTCTGGTTAACTCGCTCCACCTGTCCATTAGCCTGAGGATGATAGGCAGTTGTTGGGCTGAGTGCTACCCCCAAAGATGCAAACAGGGCCTTCCAAAGCCAGGCTGTAAATTGGGTTCCCCGGTCCAACACGATCTGCTGAGGCATCCCATGCAGCTTGACTACATGTTGCAACACCAGGTCCGCAGTTTGCTGTGCAGTAGGAAAGCCTGGACAAGCAACAAAATAGCAGTACTTCGCAAAGTGGTCCACGACCATGAGGACTGTGTTATACACCCCGTGACCAGGGTAACTCCACAATAAAATCCAACCTCATCTTCTGCCAGGGCCCCCGGGGCATCGGGGAAAGTTGCAATAGGCCACATGGGCGTTGGCAGGGCACCTTAGTTCGGACACAGGCGGCACAGCCCAGGACTTAACGCTGAACGTCTTGCCACATTGTGACCTACCAAAAGCATCTGGTAATAAGGTGTAAAGTTCAACGCTGCCTCAGGTGCCCTGCCAAGGGAGCATCGTGATGGGCCCATATGATGCTCTTTCATCCCTTCGTAGGGACTACGATGCACCCCCCCATACCAGGCCACCCCATCCAGCACCTTGTACCGCGGATTCCCCATTAAGGTGGGTTCCTCCCAGGTCAACTGCTGGAGTTGGGGCAGTGATACTGAGGCCGTAAACATCATGGGGGCCAAGAGGCAATCACCTACTACCGAAGGACCCACGTTGAGTTCTACACATTGGGACAGGGCATCCGCCAAGGTGTTATGCAATCCGGGCTGATATGTGATCTGGAAGTCAAAATGAGTAAAGAACAGCACCCCCCAGGTGCGTCCAGAGTTAGCAATGCGGGTGGTTTGCAAATATACCAAGTTCTTATGATCCGTGATCATGGACACTGGAAACTGCGCCCCTCTAGGTAATGGCACCAAGCAGTAAAAGCAGCATGAATAGCCAACAACTCCCTATCCAGGACAGTATAGTTCTGCTCTGCTCTGGAAAATTGTCTGGAATAAAAAGCACAGGGGTTCAGGTCCTCCACTTCTAGGGCCTTTTGTAGAAGGACTGCTCCCAGGGTGGTACTGGATGCGTCTGTCTCCACAACAAAGGCCCTGTTAGGGTCGGGGTGTCGTAACAATGGCGCCTGCATAAAGGCTTGCTTCAAGGCCTCAAAGGCCTGCTTCTGTTCCTCCGCCCACACATAACTTTGAATCTTGCAGAGTAGGTGAGTAAGGGGTACTGTGGAATGTGCATACCAGGAAATGTACTGCCGATAATAATTGGCCCTTCACCAAAAGCGCTGGAAAGACTTCACAGATCCTGAGGCAGGCCAATCCCGTATAGTTTGGACCTTAGTCATATCCATACTAATCCCTGTAGCCGAAACAATAAACCCCAAGAAACATAGGGAGTCTAAATGGAACACACATTTAGACAACTTGCAGTATAGATGGTTGTGGTGGAGCCACTCCAAAACCAACCCCGCATGGGTCGCATGCTCTGCTTCCATTTGGGAAAATATAAGGTAATCATCCAGGTAAACAATAACAAAAAGGTCCAGCAGGTCCCTAAAAATATCATTCATAAAATGTTAGAAGGTAGCCGGGACGTTGGCCAGGCCGAAGGGCATCACAGAGTACTCGAAATGCCCATAACACATTCTAAAGAGGGTCTTCAATTTGTCCCCTGCTTGTATTCTCACTAAGTTATATGCCTCTCGTAAATCTAGTTTGGTGAAAACTCGGGCGCCTTGGAGCCTGTTCAACAGCTCCGGAATGAGGGGAAAGGAGTATCTATTTTAACTGTGATGGAGTTCAATCCCCGATAAGCAATGCAGGGCCTTAACCCACCATCTTTCTTTGACACAAAAAATAGGGGGGCACCTGCAGGGGATGAGGAGTGGCAAATGAAACCATTCTGCAAATTAGTCTCTGTATACTCCCACAACACCTGTAATTCAGACTCTGAAAGGGTGTGGATCCGCTCATGAGGGGGTTTGGTGTCTGGCAGAAGGCCAATAGGGCAATCCTAGGGGCAATGAGGGGGATGAAGAGCCGCCGCCAGCTCACTGAAGACATCAGCAAACTGGGCATACTCCGGAGGTAACTCCCTCTCCTGCTCCACTATGGGAAAACCAACTTCACTTGCACCAATCTGTGCCCTGGAAAGCCCCGAGGGGCGGGGCACAATATAGTGCACACACTTGGGACTGCTAAACATCACTTGTTTCTTCTGCCAGTCAATTGCTGGATTATGGAGCTGCAACCGGGGCAACCCCAACACTACCGTAAATATGGGGGTGGCCACAATATCGAATTGGAGGCTTTCTACATGGTCCTGATATCAGGGGAGAACCATCAATGGCATGTACCAGTTCTGGCTTGTCCCGCAATTGTGTAGGAACATGGTACCGTGCCGCCCACTGTTGATCCAGGAAGTTACTCGATGCTCCCGAATCAATAAGGACCTGCACTACTACGGAAACTGTTGGGGAAAGAGACAGGGTTGATGGAACACACACATGGGGATGGCGAAGCTCTGTTTGCATCACTGAGCTCACCAAACAGGGGTTCCACCGGGAACTTACCGGGCGACCCCTTGTCCCACCCGGCAAAGGGCATTTCCCGATTCCTTACCTAGGGGGGTTAGTTGGGGGCATCCTCTGGTAAAGTGGCCTGACATCCCACAGTAGAAACAGAGGTGCCTCTGTCGCCTACGCTCTTTCTCCTCTACTGTCAAAGGTTCCTGAAAGGCCCCCCAACTGTATAGGTTCTCGCTTATCCGGGTGAGTCACGCTATTAGCTCCACCTACAGGGCCTACTGGTCTAACACTAGGGGCACGTCCCCACTCCTGCTTACTCTCCTGATGCCTCTCAGACAGGCGTTCATCAATTTGCAGGGTGAGGGTAACTAATTTATTCCAAGAGTCCGGCATTGTAGTTAAGGACAACTGGTCTTTTATCTCCTCGCATAACCCCTTCCGGTAGTGTAGTACCTGAAACACCTTGTCTGGCCAGGACAGGTCAAGGGCGAGCTGCTGGAATCGGGTTACATACTCCAACAGCGGCCCCTTCCCCTGCTCAAGTACAGGATAGCCGACTCAGCGTCCACCACCCGGTGTGGGTAGTCGAAGAGGAAGGTGAACTCTTCGTTTTTATTGGCGTTGTAAGCTGCCCCGAGATGCCATGGGCATGAGGTGGCGGTAAATAATTGTAATAAAATAAATAAATAAATAAACTCCTGCACAAACTCCTGATAATTCCCAAGCACCGCCTTCTTGCCTGTAAGCAGAGGCATAGCCCACTCTAAGGCCATTCCTTCTAGGTGACTAATTACAAAAGCAACCTGCAATCTATCATTGCTATATGTCTGCGGCTGCATGCTAAACACTAATTCACACAGGCCTAGGAATCCCTGGAATTGCCTCCAATCTCCTGCGTACCTACCCACCTTAATGTCTTGAGGTTCACGCAGGGGCAAACCTCTTGCATGCGAGGTGGGGGAAGTTACTACCAGGGCTACAGGTGTGGCCTGGGAAATGGCTGCAACAGCTGCTGCCAATTAGTCCTGACGCCCATGCACCTCAAGTAGTTCCAGGGCCATGGTCTGCATAGCCCGAGTAAGTTCAGCCAACTCGCTTTCCTGGGGCCCAGCCTGGGCTGCGGGGAGGGGATACATTTTAGGGAATAGATGCTGGTGATTCTGTGGGGAATATGGGAGAGCAAGGGGAAACAGGACCAAAGGAGGGGGCACACACCACAAGTACACAAACTCCACTCGTAGACGTACACTAGTAGTGTTAAAGGAGCCCTCGGTATGGTGTATCGCTGTGGGGTCAATTGTATGCTAAAAGGCACCTGACGCAGCCACCATTCATCAGGGGGTCCACCGGAGATGTCATGCCCTGGATTATAGTGATCCTACACATATAGCACCCAGGAGGAGAAGGGGGGAGGGGGTAGTGAGGACTAGTGAGGACAAGTGAGGAGGGGGTAGGGACCCCAGGCCCTGGGAACCTCGAGGGGAGCGGGGAGGGATTAGGGCAACCACACACAGGAAGGCAGGAAAGGTCAACAGCAAGGGAGACAGAAGCAGACACCACTCCAACACAATCACTCACTAGGGATGGGCGAACGCAGTTCGGAAGTTCGGAGTTTGGCCCGAACTCGGTCTGTTCGGGCAACCGAATCCGAACCCGAATCCAAACATGAACTGGCCGAACCAAACTCAATTCCGAACGTCGAAATGACCGAACAGTTCGGGTGAGTTCGGGTGGCAAAAAAAGGTTCACTGTAAGGTCAAACGTGACAGGGAGGAGTAGTACTAGTCACTGAAGAGCAGACTTCCAGGCACCAGGGGTGGAGAGGCTTGCAAGAAATGAAACTATCTGCCTCCCCCCTTCCCAACACCTTCTGAGCTAGTCACTGTTCCTGAACAGCAGGCGTTGAGTAGGATTATTAGATTGCTTTAAGTTTCATTTCAGTTTTGTAACCAACCTTGTGTTGTTTGTGATTGCCCCATCCCATAGATAGATATATATATAGATAGATAGATAGGTTAGGGATAGTAGTTGTAGGAGCTAGCTTAGTGATAGAGATAGCGTTAGTGATTTAGTTTTAGTGTTTGTAGGAGTAGGCCTGTGTACTTATTAGATAATCCATTTAGTTCATAGCAGTTAGAATAGTTAATAGCAGTTAGATTTAGTGTAGATATATATATATAATATTAGATTTTAAAAATAAAATTAAAAACCCCATATAAAAACAAACAAACAAAAAAAGAAAGAAAACCATATAAAACCCAATAAAAACCCAAAAAACCATATAAAAAACAAAACAAAAACACCCATAACAAACAACATTCCCCGAATGGCTGAACCGAACGGCCAAACCCGAACCGCGATCTGTTCGCCCATCCCTATCACTCACCACACGCAGCATTTGTCACACAGGAAAAGGGAAATGAGAAGGGATTCTAGCAAACCACAGGTTCTCCAATTACCAACGCACGGGCCAGATCACAGGAACCCAGAAGCTTTGATCACCAGCAAGAAGAGAGCCCAATGGCCCTACTTTTATGTGCCTTGCTTCAGACCCCACCCTCGCTTCAGTTGCAGGTGCTCAGAGCGCTGCAGCTGTCTCTCATCAGGTAATCGCTGGCCCAGCAGACTGCAAGCAGGGGAAGACTCTACAGATACAGGTACTGGGGTTGTGGGGAGCGCGACCCCCTGGGCACCCCAAGCTTCCCCCCGCCCCCTCCTCCGCTGTCCCTGCGGGCCCCCACCCACCCCCATACCCTGACAATAACTTTCCCTAGAAAGGGGAAGTGGCTCAAACAGTCCCAAGAACATTCCCCTCATCAGAGGGCGATGCACTGAAATTCATCCCATAAAACAGGACAAGATGGGTGTTCAACTACCTCTGGTTCACCCACTGTTAAAAGCACAGCGTCAAAACTGTGGTGGATTGGAGTGATTTTATCTGCAAAAAAGTCCACAAATAAGTCGCAGCGAGCATTAGAGGACTCCTGATTGAGGCGGAGGGAGGCCAGACTGACCAACCCCCTCACCACCCAGAAAAGCTCAGCCAGACGGGACTTAGCAGACGCAAAGAGGACAGCAAAGAAAGCCTTCTTTGCTGCCCACACCGCCATGGAATAAGTACATAATCAAACTCTATGTTGCAATCAGTCAACTTCAGTACTGCCACTGTCACTCTAACCACCATCCTTCCCACTTCATCCGCTGCAGCTCCCCCATATACCATAGGTACCCACACTGTCGGTGATATGGGAGTGGACACCTGGGAGCCATATGGTCGATGGCCTCCATCAACACTGAGTTCCAAAGGGTCACGAGGTCATCGAGTGAACAGCCATCGAACTCAGAGGGAATATCCCCCAGAGCATTCTGGAACCTCTCTGGAGTTGGGGCTGAAGGTGGTCAAAGCAATGGGCAAGGTGGATGTCTTTGGCAGCAGAACATTGAAGGGAGATAATAGGGTGAGATCAGAGCAGGGGAGATCAATAAGGAGGAAGTTGCAGTAGTTAAGGCGAAAGATGACAAGCATGTACTAAAGTTTTTGCAGTGGAAACAGTAAGGCAGGGCCAGATTTTACTTGCTCGGAGACTGCACCTGGTGCAGAAGGTGGCGGCCTGCCTCCTTTCAGGGGTGGAGCACCGTGAGCATATAACACCTGTGCTTTGGTCACTGCACTGGCTGCCAATAGTCTTCTGGGCCCAATTCACGGTGCTGTTTTTAACCTATAAAGCCCTAAATGGTCTGGGTCCCACCTATCTGAGGGACTGTCTCACCCCCCAGGCCCTAGATTGGCCCCTGCAGTCAGCCGGGGACGCCCTTCTTGAAATCCCCTATGTACGGTGGGGGGGGCGTCAACAATGGAGAGGGCATTCTCGGTTGTAGCACCGTGGCTGTGGAATTCCCTCCTGGTCGAGGTCCGCTTGACCCCAGATCTCTCCTCATTCTGGCACCAATGTACAACCTATTTATTTTGCCAGACTTTCTGCAGGGGAGATGGGTAATTGGGAGGGGGGATATTTTTAATTTCTGTGTTGGGGAATACTGATTGATTTTTAATTTTATATTTATATTTTGTTATTATTGTTGTATCTGCTGTTGTTATTTTTATTGTAAGCCACCCCGAGCTGCCAAAGGCAGGAGGGGGCAGGATAGAAATTTTAGTATAAATAAATATAGATAAATAAATATACAGAGTGAAGTGGCAGGATTTAGCAACAGCCTGGATCTGACACTTAAAGGAGAGGGAGGAGTCAAAGATGAAACCCAGGCTATGTGCCTGAGGGAGAGGTTGGATGGTGACTCCCTCAATGGAAATTGAGAGGGAAGCAGGAGGGGGAAGTTTTGTGGGATGATGAGTTCAGTCTTGACCATATTAAACTTGAGTTGGCAGCCAGACATCCAAGCGGAGATGTCAGAGAAACAGTCAATGGATACAAGACTGGATGGAGGGGAAGAGCGCAGGAGTGGAGAGAGAAGAGTTGCGTGTCATCAGCATGCAGGGGATACTTTTGACATTTTGGTGAAATTGTAAGACCTGGCTGTTTGCCCAGGCCTTTGAGGAGGGGGTGGGGTGGGTTAAAGGGTGTTTTATCTTCCACCACCCTTATTTATTTATTATTATCATCCCAGCCTGTTTTATTGTAGTGTTTTTATGGACTGTTTAGTATTTTTTTTTTATTTTTTTTTTAATAAATTGTTTTTAGCCCCCCTGAGCTGTTCGCAGGAGGGGCGGGATACAAATTGAAATAAATAAATAAATAAATAAATAAATACTGGAAGCCATGGGTTTCAATGAGTTTACCCAGAGAAAGAGTGTAAAGGGAAAAGGGAAGGGGGCTCAGGACAGAGCCTTGGGGAACTCCCACAGACAGGGGAAGTGATGTAGAGGAGGTACCAGCAAGAGAAATATTGAAGGAGTGGTTTAAGAGGTACAAAGAGAACCAGTTGAGAACAGAGTCCTGGAAACCCAGGGACCACAGTGAATCCAGGAAGCGGCTTTGAAAGGTGGTGAGTTTTGGTTCACAACACAGGTGCACAGGCAGACATTGGAATAAACAAAAAGAGTTTTATTCTTACTTTCTCAAGCAGTGTAGTTGCTTCAACCATATTGTAGCAATTCCATTGAACAGGAAAACTGGCCTTTCAAGGCACTTGGCGACAATGTGAGGCTGGTGCTACTGGAGGCTCAGGCACTCTCAAAGTGGAGGAACACATCTTATGCCTAGCACCTGGGCTGGGTGTGGCTGAGCCAGCCCTGCGTATAACGCTGTGCTGAGGGATCAGTCTGGAAAAACTTGGGTAGAGCTCTGTCTCCCAACAGCTCCAGAGGCGAGAGCTAGGGTGGGTGCTCTGCCCTAAGCTGGTTCTCCAAGGGAGCTCCTGAGAAGACAGAAGCATGAGTAGGCTTGGTCTCCATACAAACTCTGCTCAAAGGGGTTATCTGAGCGAAGGGTTGGCTAAACGGCTGCAGGTGGATAAGCCAGCATCCTAGACAAGTGCGCCAGACTTGCTAGAGAGCAGCTAGGACTGTGTATTGACTAGAACAGAAACTTGTTCTTGCTAAATCTCGGTGAGAATTGGCTTCTCGTCGAGATTTGTGAAACGAGAACAAGTTGAGAATCAGCCAATTCTCGACCTGTGGTCACCCGAAATACGTGCAGCCAAAAAACGACACTGTGCATGCGCAAAATGGCACAAAATGCGGACCCTGGCACATGTGCAGAGCGTTTTAAGGGTATCAAGAATCTTGTGAGATTCTCAAGAATTGTCAAAAAACACTCTGCACATGAGCAAAATGGCCACAGTGGCCATTTTGTGCATGCACAGAGTGCATTTTCAGATTTTTGAGAATTTCACGAGATTCTCAAAAATCTCGACGAGATCTCATGAAGATCTCCCACGAGGCTACAAGAATGCACAGGATTCTCATTTCAGCCCTAGCCTTGACCACAGGGACTGTAAGTCTGAACTGTGTATGCTTGCATATTGTGGAAAGTCAACAATGACTTTAATAAAAGATTTTTCTAATCCCCTTTAAGAGACAGTGATTTGTGGGGACAGGTCCTGCAAGGCCTTGCCCTGGACAAAATATACCCTGTCACACACATGACTAAGTAAAGGGTTACAAGACAAACTCTCCAGCAAAAATAGCCAGACTATCATCCTTGCTCAGCAAGTACCCTGCTTTGCCTCAGCTGCCTTCTGCACTGAGAAGACTGCCTTTTATATAGAAGCTCTGTTTTCATTGGTTCCTGTTCAACAAGTCACCTGATAGCAAAGGCATTTAAGCCTCAGCCTCCTAGCTACCAGGTGCCCAACTTAGGCCACTTTCAGACCTCCTCCCCCGGCGCATATTTTGGCTGTGAGAGGGAATGTGCACCAGGATATGTGCAGGGTGGCGCCAGTCTGAAAGCCTCCCCACATGGCTTTGCTGGAAGACACGCGCAGGGATGCAGAGCAGGAAATCCAACTCTGCATCCCTATGTGTGTCTGCTGGCAAAACCACACAGGGGGGGCTTTCAGACCGGCCAATCCCCACGCATATCCTGGCTGCGCATTCCCTCCTGCAGCCAGAATATGCATGGGGTGGGGGAGAAATCTGAAAGTGGCCTTAGTCTCTAGCCAAAGCAGGGAGAGGAAAGAAGAGGAGTGAAAAGCAAAGGTTACAAATATAAAACACCTACACGTTAAACAAACAGGAGCCGCAGCATATACAGACAAAACGGAATCAATTTCACACTCCATTTGTATCCCATTCACTCTGACACTCTCACTACACATTACGCTCAGATAGAATATAAGCTGGCGTAGGGGTGGGAGGAGGGGGAAAAAAGGAGAAAAGGGTTGCTACACCATGTCAGTGTTGCACTGGTTATCTGCATTCTACCAGGTTTTCGAGATGCCTATTATGTCAATATACTTATTAACACCAAACACTCTAATTGACACGCCACTTACTTTTTAGATTGCTAGCATTTGTATATAAACACTTAAACACTCACTTCAAATTCTGTCTCTCCACCCTTACTTCTGCTATCTCCCTTGCTAGACAACACTACTATGCCTCCCGCATTGAGTCCTGTTCTCGGGACCCTCGCCGCCTGTTCTCTACCTTTGACTCCCTCCTCAAGCCTCCCTGTCCTCCCCCTCCTTCTTCCCTTTCTGCTCAGGATCTTGCCTCCTTCTTCACCTCCAAGATAGACAAGATCCGCCTCGACATCGCTTCCCACTCCTCTCTTCCCACTCCCACCCCTCTCCCTCCTCCCCCTCCTTCTCTCATGTCCTCCTTCTCCCCTGCCTCCCTTAAGGAAATCTCCTCTCTGCTCTCCTCCTCCAACCCTTCCACTTGCCCCCTTGATCCCATTCCTTCCCGCCTCCTCACCTCCATTACTCCCACTGTCGCCCCTTCCTTCCTGCACATCATCAACCTCTCCCTCTCTACTGGCTCTTTCCCTTCTGCCTTCAAACATGCCACAGTCTCTCCTATTCTCAAAAAGTCCACTCTTGACCCCTCTGACCCTTCTAGCTATCGTCCTGTCTCACTCCTTCCTTTTGCTTCCAAGCTGCTTGAACGTGTTGTCTACTCCCGCTGCCTTGACTTCCTATCCTCCAACTCCTCCCTTGACCCCCTCCAATCTGGCTTCCGCCCCCTTCATTCTACTGAAACTGCTCTCGCTAAGATCACCAACGATCTTCTGGTGGCTAAATCTAAACGTCTCTATTCCATTCTTGTCCTCCTTGATCTCTCTGCTGCCTTCGATACTGTTGACCACTCACTCTTGCTGGATTCCCTTCACTCCCTTGGCTTTTGTGGCTCTGTCCATAACTGGTTCTCCTCCTACCTCTCTGACCGCTCCTTTAATGTGTCTCTCTCCAACTCCGCCTCCTCCTCCTTCCCCCTCTCAGTTGGTGTTCCTCAAGGCTCTGTTCTTGGCCCTCTCCTCTTCTCGATCTATACCTCATCCTTAGGCAAACTCATTGCCTCCCATGGCTTCCAATACCACCTCTATGCTGATGACACTCAACTCTATCTCTCTACTCCCTCTCTCTCTCCCTCTGTTCAAGCTCGTCTCATCAACTGTCTCTCTGACATCTCTACCTGGATGTCTCAACGTCAACTCAAACTCAACATGGCTAAAACTGAACTCCTTATCTTCCCCCCTCATCCTTCCTCTCCTTCCTCACTGTCAATAACTATTGATGGAGTCACCATCCTGCCTGTCCCCCAAGCCCGTAGCCTAGGCTTCATCTTTGACTCAGCCCTTTCTTTTAAACCCTACATTGACTCTGTTGCTAAATCCTGTCGCTTCTCCCTCCATAACATTGCTAAGATTCGCCCTTTTCTCTCTGTCTCGTCTGCCAAAACTCTTGTTCATGCTCTGGTCATCTCTCGCCTCGATTACTGTAACCTCCTTCTCACTGGCCTTCCCCGGTCTCACCTTTCTCCCCTCATCTCTGTCCAAAACTCTGCTGCCAGGGTCATCTACCTCGCCAGTCGCTTCGACCATGTGCAGCCCCTCCTCTCTTCGCTTCACTGGCTTCCCCTTCCTGAACGAATCCTGCACAAGCTCCTAGTCTTCACCTATAAAGCTCTTCACAACCTTGCTCCCCCCTACCTCTCTGCACTTATCGCCCTCCATACTCCAGCCCGTGCACTTCGCTCCTCCTCTGTCCCTTCTCTCACCCTTCCACGCCTTCCCTGCTCCCCTAAGCGCCTTCGTCCCTTCTCACTTGCTGCCCCCCATGCCTGGAACTCCCTCCCTGTCCACATCCGCCTTGCCCCCTCCCTTCATACCTTCAAATCTCTCCTTAAAACTCACCTCTTTCGCTCTGCTCTGTCTGACTCTTTATCCTGCTGAGCCACTATTCCTATACCTACGATCGGTTTACCCTTATCCTTGCAACATGGACCTGCCTGCTGTCATTCTCATCGTAACCAAGCCAAGTACGTGCACTTGAGACCTCGCATCTTCATGAATGTTAGACCCCTTGTCTCTCCCTCTGTTCCCCTTCCTAAGTCTCTCCCCCAGCTCCTGTCTCTCAGATTGTAAGCCCTAGGGGCAGGGACCGTGTCTATTTTATTACTTTGTAAAGTGCCAGGTACACTGCTGGCGCTATATAAATGTTTGTTAATAATAATAATAACTTAAACATGTTGTTGTTCTTATTACTCTGTTCTTCTAATTGTGTATTTCAGTTAATTTGGAATCATTTAAGTTTGCTTCCTCCGCACCACTTCACATCTGAGCTCTCTCTTGGTTTCTTTCCTGTCCTGTTTACTAGGATACCAACATCCTTTTACTAATATTATCTCTAAGGCATGCCTCAGCCCAAACTGCATGCTCCCCGGCACCTGTTGGCTTTCCCCCAGATCCTAGTTTAAAACTCTTCTGCAACCTTTTTAATTAGCATTAGTAGCCTGGTCCCATTTTGGTTAAGGTGGATCCCATCCTTCCTGTATAGGCTCCCCTTTTCCCAAAAAGTTCCCGTTACTGATGAACCTAAACTCCTCCTCCCTATGCCATCCATCATCTCTTCCATACGTTGGAAATGAGGCAGGTGCCTTCTGTCCATACCTTTATAGTCTTGGTTGTCTTCAGACAGCAGGGAAGGACAGGAGGCCTTTAACAGTTATTAGTGAACAGCAAAAATATTGAACCAAACAACCAACTAACGAATAACAAAATGATGAAGTGATTAATTTGGCAAGGACTGCACATGCAAATATGGTTATTTGCTGAAATGTATGAATACCCAAATTGAATTAATCAAAAGAATACTATTAATTTCAACTCTAAAAATAGAGTGGATGCTCTGCCCGCCCTGATATATACTCCATAGCTCACACTTATTAGGAGATTAAACTGCATTTACCAGTGCAGCACTGCTGAGTAGTATCATGAATATGATAAAATTTTCAAACCAGCTATGTTTGACAATTCTGTAGCAGGTTTTCCTCAGTCTCCACCAAGTCCCGCCTGGAAACTTATTGGTGTTCACTTCACAACAAGGGAAGAATTTGACACAACCTGAAAATAATAAAACAAGATTTCAATATTTTGGACAGGTATGGGGACAGTGAGACAATAAACAAAAAACTTTTAAATACTATACACATGTGTATAAGTGAAATACAGATTATTTCACTGAATATAATAAAATTAATAATAATAATAATAATAATAATAATAAATAAATAAATAAATTATAGACTGAAGCCCCTGAGAAGACTGGTCCAATCAGCTTTGAAGATTGTACAAGGGGACAGAGGTACATCCAAGACTAAAGAAAGGAGGTGAAATTTTCAGGCCCAATGTGTGTATTATTTCTGGATTTATGATCCATGACTAAAAGCTTGAATGTGACAGCCTTAACTCACACTCCATGGTACCATTAAACTCTGAGATTTAAACTATATATTTGTTCAAGTAGCATTCAGGAGTGATGTAAATTATGGAGCAAGAGTCCCCTAGTTCTAGTATCTTTTGAGAGGATAAATAACTCCCTATTGACTCATTCTACACCATTCATGATTTTATAAACGTCTATCATATCCCCTCTCAGTCGTCTCTTCTCCAAGCTGAAAAGTAAGTTACTTACCTGTAATGTTTGTTCTTAATCATAGGGCCTGTTCACATACACACTGAAGGTAGTTGGGTGCCCTCTGGCACTCAGACTGGCCAGATTTCTCCAAGCAGCCTCTAGGCAGGGAGCGGAGAGGTAATGTAATTGCAGTCCCTTATATAAATCTCTCCTGTTCCCTACCACTGCAGTCCTTTCTTCCAAGACAGAAAATAGCAATGTAGAAAACGCAGTATGTATGTGTAGAGGCCACATCTTGAAGAACAAATATGCAGGTAAGTAACTTACCCTTTGAGTGGCCTCTCCACATACACACTGAAGGTAGGCTAGCAAGCAATGTTGGAGGTGGGTAAGAGTTAAAATAAAGACTGTAAAATTGAATGCCTGAATTGGGCATCAGCTCAAGCTGCTAAATCAACAGTGTAACGTCTAGTATGTACCAAACTCCAATTTACCACTTTTCATATGTCCTGAAGTGGGATGTGTCTAAAGGTAGCTAGGGATGCTGCAACCTAAAGTCCCCCTGAAGGAACGAGGTCTGAAACCCTCAAGGATTGGTTTGGAGTGTAGCTTGTACACTAAGTGAACACATTTGGACACCCATTTGGAAAGGGTTTGCTTGGATACCTGCTGGCCTGGGGTTCTGGGATTAACATTAAATCTTTTTGCCCAAAGGGCAATTCTGGATCATTTAAAAAATATAACACGATATAGTAGTGGGTTTTCTACTAGCTATCAAAAGCATCTTAAGTTATGCTAGAAGCTGTCTCTCTTCCTCTGCTAGCAGATACTCCTCCAGGTACACAGGTGTAGGAAAGGGAGGTCCTCATGCCACACTCTCCCTAAGTCTCTGGTGATCAGATCTGGAGCAGTAGAAGGGACCAAAGTCATCAAGGGGAGAGACAGGGAATTTCCCAATGTCCTCCCCCTCTGAGGGTTTATCAGGCTCATCAAGGGACTCATTATCACGCCTGGCCTGGGGAGCTGGGTCTTGGGCCTTTGACGGCACTGACTTAGAGGCTGGTGCCACCTCAGGCCTTGTTGATCAGTCAGCTTCTCCTTTCTATGTTGTTTCTTGAGTCTCTGTTCCCCTGTGTTGCCACGTCCATTCCCCAGCTGTACCCGGTCTTCCTTGTTCTGGCTCCCAGCTTCCTGATTGGCCACTATTCGTATTTAAGCCAGGGTGTGGCCACAGGAAGCTGTGGGAGCAATTGCTCTTACCCATGTGTGTGTTGGTGGATTGTAGTGCTCTCTCTGTGTATGCTTTTCCCTCTGTCTGTCAGTCTGCCTGTTTTGCCTGCTTGTCTACTTGTTGTTGTCTCCCATGCTAATACCTTGTGAACCCAGCTATTCCACCTTCCTCTGTGTGACCCAGTGTAGGTCTTGTTGATTATGTGTCATAATCTGGTTTCCCCCCTCTTGTCATAGTTCTTGTCCTCTTCAGTCTTGTTCTTTCCCTGGTCCTGTCCCCCTCTTTTGTCATCACTCTGGTCCCCCATAGCCTTGACTCCATTGGAGCTCCCATTGCAAGAGTCCTGTTTTCTAGCCTTTAGTCCCCTGCATAGTCCTAGTCCTGTTCCCTAGCCTTGAGTCCCCCCACATAGTCACAGTCTTGCTTCCTGGCCTTGAGTCCCCCGCATAGGCATAGTCTCGCTTCCTAGCCCTGAGTTCCCTCGCACTGCCATAGTTTCGCTCCCTAGTCTTGTGTTTTTTCCCTTTGCCCTGTTTTGTCTTGTCTCCCTCGTTTAGGGTTCCCCTTGTCTCTTTGGCCTTGCTCCCCCATGGTCACACGACCTCCCTGAGCCTTGCCTTGTCACATTCTCCCCTAACTTGCATCCCCTTCTCGCCTGGCTCTCCTCTCACCCTATCCTTGTCTTGCACCCCCTTCCCTGTATTCCCTCTTGCTGCTTTCTAGAACGTCTGGTCCCTCTTTAGCTTTGGTTGTCTCTCTCTCTCATTTGGATAACCTCGATGATGAGTCACCTACTCTGAGACCGGGTTCCCTGGTAGCACGAACTAAAACTGTCTTGGCATACTCAAGAGACCAGCTGAGAGGTTTTCTTTCCTGGCACTTCCCTTTCCTGGGTACTCTGGACCCCTTCCCCTATTGTCCGTCAGTTACAGGTTCCCTCACCCCTACTCCCGTGACAGGGGAGCAGGGTCCTGGCCCACCCAGTCTCAGTTTAGGAGGACCTCGATATCAGTGTCTATCATGTCGGGAACATGAAAAGGCATTGGCAACTGCTGAAGCTCTGTATTATCTTTAAAGAATGGTACCGGGTACAGTACCATGTCCAGAGCACAGTACTACACTAATGTGGAGTGTAGGACGAGTTGCCCAGTCAGTGCTGGCGCTGTGATTTGGGACACCAATGTCAGTTGGGTCAGCAGTACTGAGGCATCCTTCTGCTGAGCAGGAGGTGCTAGAGGCGGCAGCGGCTGGGCAGGCAGTACCAAAGGCACTTGCAGGTGTGATGCCACAGCAGAGCACACCAAGTCATGGATCAAGGGACCAAGGAAATGTTGAAGGGGCTTTAGGATCATGTCAAGCTCCTCTGGAGTAAAATCTTGGATTTGCAGCACTGGAGTTGGCTGCTGAGGCAGGTTCAGCACCATAGGGAGCTCAGTCTAACAACACATCAGTGTCAAAGGTGTGCCTACTTCCTATCATTGCTGGAGGTGATGGAGAGGTACGGCACAGAGACAAGGTGGCAGGTGACCACACTGGGGAAGCAGATGCCTGAAACGTATGTTTTTTCTTCTTCTGCTCTGAAGATCCTTCTGATGGAGTCAAAGTAGGTCTCTTTTTTGAAGAGGAAGTGTCTCTGGGAGGCCCCTTCTCAGGCACTGACCCTTTGATCGCAGTGCTCTTTTGAGGAGGTTGCGGAGGCGTGACCTGGGTAATACCCGCCAGTGGTGCCAACTTTACTTATACTAATAATAATTTCTAAAGCGCTACTAGTGGTACACAGCACTGTACAAATACACATAACATAAAAGACAGTCCCTGCTCCAAGGAGCTTACAAACTGTCTGACATGGGCACAGACAATTAAAACAAAGGCACTAGATGAACCATGTACTACAGGGTGCAGTTTATTCAGTAAATGATTTATTCTGGCTAAGATCATGATTCATGATTGGAATCATGATTTAAAGGTAATCTCAAAGAGGTGGGCCTTTAGGCGGGACTTGAATATGAACAGGGAGCGGGTCAGGCTCACCTCTCAGGAAGAATGTTCCTACAGTGTAGCAAAGTGAAAGGCACAAAGTCGGGAGTTAGCAGTGGAGGAGGAGGATGCAGATAAGATCTTGCCCAGTGAACGGAGGTCACAAGAAGAGATGGGGGGTGGGGGAGGGAGGAGAGGTAGTGAGGAGCTGCAGAGTGAAAACACTTATAGATAAGTAGAAGAAGCTCGAACTGTATAGTGGATGAGGAGGCAGTGTAGTGACTTGAGGAGTGGGGTTACATGGTCGTAATGGCGTGCAAGGCAGGTGAATCTTGCAGCTGAATTGTGAATAGACAGAAGTGGAGATAGATGGTTCAGTGTGAGAACTGCAAAAAACAGATTACAATAGTCTAAGAATGAGGTGATAAGAGCATTGGTTGTGTGTTCGGAAAGGAAGGAACAGATTTTAGTAATGTTATAAAGAAAGAAGCAACAGGTTTTAGCAGTGTTTTGGATGTGAGCAGAGAAGGAGAGAGCAGAGTCAAAGATGACCCTAAGGTTATGAGCTATGGGGACCGGAAGGAGGATAGTGTTTTCACAGAGATAGGGAGTAAGTGGAGGGGAGAAGATAAGAAAGGAAAGATAAGAACTTCCATCTTGGCCATATTAAATTTAAGGTGGCAGCGAGACATCCAAGCAATGATGTCAAACAGGCACGCTGAGATTTGGGACTGGATACTGGTGGAGAGTTCTGGTGGAGAGAGGTAATATGCGAATTATTAGCATAAAGATGGTACTGAAAGCCTCAAGGAGATCAGATCACCAAGGGAACGGGTGGAGAGAGAGAAGAGAAAAGAGCCTAGCACTGAGTCCTGGGGGACACCAACAGAGAGGGATAGCAGTGGAGGAGGACCCACCACAGGATACACTAAATGTATCTTATGAATAAGTTGTGCAAGGTACCACCAGCGGAGCCTGTTGGGGCCGTGGTGGTGGAGTCGATGCTGGTGTCTTTGGTGCAGACAGTGGTGCAGGGTATTGGGTGGAGGCCTCCATAGCAGACTCAGTGAGGTGCTGCACCAGCCTCCTCACCCTTTTCTTCCTTGTACAAGGTTTGAAAGATTGACAGACAGGGCAGACAGCCAAACTCTGATCAGCACCTAGGCAAAAAAGGAACCTGTTATGTGCATCTGACTCTGTTATCTTAGCAGAACACTCAAGGCAGCAATTGAATTCCTTATGTGCCATACACCAATAGGGATGTAGGAATGTGGGTGAGGAGAAAATCATTGTCTGGATCTGAAACCAAGTTGGTGAGCCTGGAATTACTGTTCTCCTGAGATGTCCAAGTTTGAATGTTTCAAGATGAAAACGTGGTCAAAGGTCTGTAAGCAAGTCAGTCAGGTTAACAGGAATACACAACGGAACAAAGCTAGGACTGCCCAATCTCTGCCACAGCAGAGAAAAAACGAGAACGGCGGGGAGCGGGAAATATATATATGTAAGGGGCTGCAATGACATTAGGAATGTGCGAACAGAACGCGGTTCAGATGTTCGGTTCGAAACCCGAGTTCAGGTTCGGTTGGGCGGTTTGGCGGAGTTAAATAGCGCTATTGATACCGATACCAAATTCAAAATTTTGTTCGGTATCGGTATCATTTGGCCTTGAAACAACCCCTGGTCTCCACCCCTGGTGCCAGGAAGTCTGCTCCTCAGCTGCCTCCCCCTTCCAATCATGTTGTTCCCACCCCCAAACTCATCCGAACTCACCCAAACATGACCGAACTGTTCAGCCATTTTCGAGTTCGGTTTGGATGTCCGAACAGGCCAAGTTCGGTCCGAACTCTGAACATCATTCCGAACCGCTTCTGCACATCCCTAAATGACATCACCTCTCCGCTCCCTGTCTAGAGGCTGCTTGGAGAAATCTGCCCGGTCTTGGCACCAGAGGGCACACCCAACTACCTTCAGTGTGTGTGTGGAGAGGCCATTTGAAGAAGAGTTCTAACCTATCAAGCCTCTTCTCATATATTTTCTCTGCATCAGTTTTCTAGATCCCTCACAGTCTAGCTTTTGCCCAAGTTATGGCACTGAGACTGCACTTGTGCCTTTGGTCAATGACCTCTGCTGTGAACTGGCTCAGGGTCAGTCGACCCTGCTGATTCTGTTAGATCTGTCGGCTGCGTTTGATACCATTGACCATGAGATGTTGGTGACTCACCTGCGGGATCGAGCTGGGGTGGGCAGGGTTGTTCTTACATGGTTCCGCTCCTTCCTGACTGGGAGAACTCAGCAGGTAGTACTTGGGGAGTGTTCTTTGTCTCTCCAGGACCTCTCATGTGGAGTCCCATAAGGCTCTATTTTGTCCCCTCTCCTGTTCAACATATATGTGCAGTCACTGGGCGAGATCATGAGGCGGTTTGGTGTTCGGTGTCATCAGTATGCCGAACTTATGCTGATGACACCCAATTCTACCTCTCTTTTTCATCCAACCCAAACCTGGGAGTCTCGGTGCTTACTCAGAATCTGGTGGCTGTGGGGAACTGGATGAGGGTGAGCCGACTGAGACTGAATCTCGACAAGACGGAGGTAATGCTGGTGGTGGGGTTGGTGTCCCTTGTCATTGACGGGATTCATCCCCTGCTGGTCCCTCAGGTTCGGAGTCTGGGAGTGCTCCTCGATTCCTAGCTCCGCCTGGATGTCCAGATGGGGGCTGTGGTGAGGAGTGCATTTCACCAGTTACATCTGGTGTGGCAGCTTCGACTGTACGTCTTGGACTCCTACCTGGTCACTATCATCCATGCTTTCATCCCCACAAGACTGGACTATTGTAACGCGCTCTAAGTTAGGCTACCCATGGTGATGGTTTGGAAGCTGCAGCTGGTGCAGAATGTGGAGGTCCGCTACCTAACGGAGACGGGTCACCGTGAGCACATCACACCAGTTCTCCGTTCTCTGCACTGACTGGCAATAGTCTCCTGGGCCTGATTCAAGGTGTTGGTGCTTACATATAAAGCCCTATATGGCCTGGGCCCTACCTATCTGCGGGACTGCCTCACTGCCAAGTCCCTGGGCTCTGAATCAACTCCTGCAGTCAGCCAGGAGCACCCTTCTGGAAGTCCCCCGAGTATATCGGGAGGCAATTATGGAGAGGGTGTTCTTGGTGACAGCACCTAGGCTTTGGAACTCCCTTCCGACAGAGGCCTGGATGGCCCTGGACCTCTCATCCTTTCGAGGACAATGCATGACCTGGCTGTTCTGCCAGCCTTTCGGTGAGGAAGATGGGTGAGGGTGGGGGTTTGAGGGTTAGGGTGGTAGGGGTTTTGTTTTTTCTTTTTAACGTCTCCTATTGGGATTATTATATTTTTGCTCTATTTATATTATATTTATTGATTGTATTTTATTCTATTTTTATATTTTGTTTTTACGTATTGTTAGCTGCCCCAAACTGCTTTGGCAGGAGGGGTGAGACATAAATTATTACATAAATAAATAAAAATATGGAAGCCTTTCCATACCCTTGAACATCTTGGTTGCCCTTCTCTTTATCTTTTTGAGATGGGGCAACCAGAACTGCACACAATGTTCAAGTTGTGGTCGCACCATAGATTTATATAGCAACATTATGATATTTTCTGTATTAGTCTCTATTCTGTTCTGAATAATTTTTAACATTCTGTTTGTTTTTTTGACTGCTGTTGCACACTGAACTGAAGTTTTCAATGTGTTATCCCCAATGACATGATGATTTTTCCTGATGTAACCCCTAATTTAGAGCCCAGTATTTTGTACATATAGTTTGGATTATTTTTCCCTATGTGCACCAATTTGCATTTGTCAAAATTAAATTTTATCTGCCATTTACTTGGAAAAACCTATGAGAGACTAAAGGAACTGCAAATGGTTAGCCTAGCAAGTTTTGGGGAATACGTGATAAGTTTTCAAATATGTAAAACACCTGCTGTAAGCAAAATGGTGCCCAGGTGTTCTTTCTAGCCACTGAAGATAGAACTAGAAGCAATGGAGGGGGAGGGAAAGACCTATGACAAGGATTGTTTATTTATTTATTTATTTTATTTCCATTATTTTTATCCCACGTCTCCTGCTTGCTCAGCTTGAGGCGACTTACAAATATAACATTAAAATATAACACTAAAAATAACCATAAAAAATAACATATCAAATTCAAAAAACAAACCAAAAGGGATGGCATAAAAAACAGGGGGGGGGGAAACCCTACCTCTATAACCCACCCCCACCCACCCTTCACCCACCTCCCCCACCAAAAGCCTGGCGGAATAACCAGGTCTTGCACCGATGTCAAAACGGGGCGAGGTCCAGGGCCACCCGGGCCTCTGGTGGGAGGGAATTCCGCAGCCTAGGCGCAGCTACCAAGAATGCCCTCTCCATCATAGCTCCCTGGACCACCCAGGGGACATCAAGAAGGGCACTCCCGGCAGACTGCAGGGGTTGATCCAGGGCACAGAGAGTGCGGTGATCCTGCAGACAGGCATGGCCTAGACTGTTTAGGGCTTTATAGGTAAGTACCAAGACCTTGAATCGGACCTGGAAAACTATAGACAGCCAATGCAGAGCACAGTGCACTGGTATGATGTGCTCACAGCGAACCATCCCCATAAGGAAGCAGGCCACCGCATTCTGCACCAGCTGCAATCTCCGGACCAGCACCAAGGGTAGTCCCACATAGAGCGTGTTGCAATAGTCCAGTCTTGTAGTGATGAAGGCATGGATGATAGCGGCCAGGTCAGAGTCTGAGACATATGGCCAAAGCCCCTGCACCAGATGCAACTGGCGAAAAGCACCCCTCACTACAGCCCCCACCTGAAGATCTAGGCAGAGCTGCGGATTGAGAAGTACCCCCTGACTACGAACTTGGGAAATGAGTGGGGGACGAACCCCATCAATGATGGGGGATGCCACACCCACCACTTTCCCCACCAGCATCACCTCCATCTTGTTAGGATTTCGCTTCAGTCAGCTCGCCCTCATCCAATCCCCCACATCTGCCAAACACTGGGTAAGCACCGTGACTCCCAGGTCTTGGTCGGATGAAAAGAAGACGTAGAGCTGGGTGTTATCAGCATACTAAGAACATAAGAAAATAAGAAGTGCCATACTGGGTCAGACCAATTGTCCACCTAGTCCAGCATCCTGTCTCCGACGGTGTCCAATCACGGTGGCTTGGGAGAAACACCCAATAGGTCACAATGGGGGATCCATTCCCTGTTGTTTTCCCCCAGCTCCCGTCATGTTCCCTAATCCTGTCTGGCTAATAGCTGCTAATGGACCTATCTTCCAGAAACTTGTCCAAACCTCTTTTAAACTCAGCTATAGTACTGGCCCTTACCACAGCCTTGGCAGTAGATTCCACAATCCAATTATACACTGAGTGAAAAAAAATATTTTCTTGTATTTGTTTTAAACTTGCCACCCATGAGTTTCATAGCGTGTCCCCTTGTTCTAGTACTAGCCGAGAGAGTAAATAACTGTTCCTTGTTTATTAGTTCCACACCACTCACGATTGTATAGACCTCTATCATATCTCCTCTCAGTCGTCTCTTCTCCAAACTGAAGAGCCCCAACCTACCAAGCCTCTCCTCATACGGGAACCCTTCCATGGCCTTGATCATTTTTGTTGCCCTTCCCTGTACCTTTTCTAGTTCAGCTATGTCTTTTTTCAGATGGGATGACCAGAACTGCACACAATATTTGGGGTGCGGTCACACCATTGATTTGTATAGAGGCATTATGACATCCTCAGTTTTTTTAATTAATTAATTAATTTTATTAAGGGAACTAGCTTTTGCCATGTCCCAATGTAGGAAAAAAGTAAAATAAAATCTCAGATACAAAAACCCCTCCACATAGAGGGCAGATAAAACACAACAATCATATGACACTATGTACTAAGATGTTAAACCATAAATACCCAATCAGCAAAACAGGCAGGTTGAGGCAGAATGCCAAAGTAAGCTGTATAGCCAAGCCAGAGAAACAAATATAGCTCAATAATTACTTCAAATTCTGTCTCTCCACCCTTACTTCTGCTATCTCCCTTGCTAGACAACACTACTATGCCTCCCGCATTGAGTCCTGTTCTCGGGACCCTCGCTGCCTGTTCTCTACCTTTGACTCCCTCCTCAAGCCTCCCTGTCCTCCCCCTCCTTCTTCCCTTTCTGCTCAGGATCTTGCCTCCTTCTTCACCTCCAAGATAGACAAGATCCGCCTCGACATCGCTTCCCACTCCTCTCTTCCCACTCCCACCCCTCTCCCTCCTCCCCCTCCTTCTCTCATGTCCTCCTTCTCCCCTGCCTCCCTTAAGGAAATCTCCTCTCTGCTCTCCTCCTCCAACCCTTCCACTTGCCCCCTTGATCCCATTCCTTCCCGCCTCCTCACCTCCATTACTCCCACTGTCGCCCCTTCCTTCCTGCACATCATCAACCTCTCCCTCTCTACTGGCTCTTTCCCTTCTGCCTTCAAACATGCCACAGTCTCTCCTATTCTCAAAAAGTCCACTCTTGACCCCTCTGACCCTTCTAGCTATCGTCCTGTCTCACTCCTTCCTTTTGCTTCCAAGCTGCTTGAACGTGTTGTCTACTCCCGCTGCCTTGACTTCCTATCCTCCAACTCCTCCCTTGACCCCCTCCAATCTGGCTTCCGCCCCCTTCATTCTACTGAAACTGCTCTCGCTAAGATCACCAATGATCTTCTGGTGGCTAAATCTAAACGTCTCTATTCCATTCTTGTCCTCCTTGATCTCTCTGCTGCCTTCGATACTGTTGACCACTCACTCTTGCTGGATTCCCTTCACTCCCTTGGCTTTTGTGGCTCTGTCCATAACTGGTTCTCCTCCTACCTCTCTGACCGCTCCTTTAATGTGTCTCTCTCCAACTCCGCCTCCTCCTCCTTCCCCCTCTCAGTTGGTGTTCCTCAAGGCTCTGTTCTTGGCCCTCTCCTCTTCTCGATCTATACCTCATCCTTAGGCAAACTCATTGCCTCCCATGGCTTCCAATACCACCTCTATGCTGATGACACTCAACTCTATCTCTCTACTCCCTCTCTCTCTCCCTCTGTTCAAGCTCGTCTCATCAACTGTCTCTCTGACATCTCTACCTGGATGTCTCAACGTCAACTCAAACTCAACATGGCTAAAACTGAACTCCTTATCTTCCCCCCTCATCCTTCCTCTCCTTCCTCACTGTCAATAACTATTGATGGAGTCACCATCCTGCCTGTCCCCCAAGCCCGTAGCCTAGGCTTCATCTTTGACTCAGCCCTTTCTTTTAAACCCTACATTGACTCTGTTGCTAAATCCTGTCGCTTCTCCCTCCATAACATTGCTAAGATTCGCCCTTTTCTCTCTGTCTCGTCTGCCAAAACTCTTGTTCATGCTCTGGTCATCTCTCGCCTCGATTACTGTAACCTCCTTCTCACTGGCCTTCCCCGGTCTCACCTTTCTCCCCTCATCTCTGTCCAAAACTCTGCTGCCAGGGTCATCTACCTCGCCAGTCGCTTCGACCATGTGCAGCCCCTCCTCTCTTCGCTTCACTGGCTTCCCCTTCCTGAACGAATCCTGCACAAGCTCCTAGTCTTCACCTATAAAGCTCTTCACAACCTTGCTCCCCCCTACCTCTCTGCACTTATCGCCCTCCATACTCCAGCCCGTGCACTTCGCTCCTCCTCTGTCCCTTCTCTCACCCTTCCACGCCTTCCCTGCTCCCCTAAGCGCCTTCGTCCCTTCTCACTTGCTGCCCCCCATGCCTGGAACTCCCTCCCTGTCCACATCCGCCTTGCCCCCTCCCTTCATACCTTCAAATCTCTCCTTAAAACTCACCTCTTTCGCTCTGCTCTGTCTGACTCTTTATCCTGCTGAGCCACTATTCCTATACCTACGATCGGTTTACCCTTATCCTTGCAACATGGACCTGCCTGCTGTCATTCTCATCGTAACCAAGCCAAGTACGTGCACTTGAGACCTCGCATCTTCATGAATGTTAGACCCCTTGTCTCTCCCTCTGTTCCCCTTCCTAAGTCTCTCCCCCAGCTCCTGTCTCTCAGATTGTAAGCCCTAGGGGCAGGAACCGTGTCTATTTTATTACTTTGTAAAGTGCCAGGTACACTGCTGGCGCTATATAAATGTTTGTTAATAATAATAATAATAATTACGCTTACAGAGCTCGCGGGCCATCAAAGCCAAGCTGACTACGAGGTCAGTGGCTTTAGCAGTTGCGAAGAATACCAACAACTGAATAGGGGAGGAATGTGGCCTCAAGGCAAGCCCAGAGGTAAGAAATAGCTCCCTCGCATACTGCGTGAGGGGGCAGACAAATAAAGTGTGAAGTAAGTCTTCGACGCGTCCTGAATTACAGGAGCATAATCTTCTTTCATAGGGTATTCCACAACGCCTCCCTATCAGCACTTTCGTAGGTAGTAGATTGAACCTCAAGAGAGTCAAAGTCCTACGTAGGCCAGGGTTTTCCAATATATCTAAATACGGCTCAGGCCCAATAGTGCGCTTGAACTCCTTATATAGTGGAACACTCTTGAGAACTCGCACCTCCCCTACATCCAACTGTACTGACATCCTCAGTTTTATTCTCTATCCCCTTCCAAATAATTCCTAACATTCTGTTTGCTTTTTTGACTGCTGCTGTATGCTGTGCTGTGAATGTAATTGTAGTATTGTCCACAACTACCTCCAGATCCTTTTCCTGAGTGGTAGCTCCTAGCCTAGTACTCAGCATTGTGTATGAATAGTTTGGATTATTTTTCCCTACGTGCATCACTTTGCACTTGCCGCCATTAAATCTCATTTGCCATTTAGATGCCTAGGCACCCAGTGTCATAAGATCCCGTTGCAGTTCCTCACAAATTTCCTAACTGCCAGAACATGTAGGCACTGGAATAATTTGCCAAGTGAGGTTGTGGAGGAAGATCCCGTCATATAGGAAGATCAGTGTCATAAGATCCCGTTGCAGTTCCTCACAGTTCCTCGCAGTTCCTCACTAATTTCCTAACTGCCAGAACATGTAGGCACTGGAATAATTTGCCAAGTGAGGTTGTGGAGGCCCTATCACTAGAGGCCTTTAAAAGTAGATTAGACAGACATCCCTTACGGATGGTACAGGTAGTGTGGATCCTGCTTAACATCAGGGGGCTGGACCAGATAACTCTTGGGGTTCCTTTCAGCTCTTTGATTCTATGTGTCATTGTCAAACATGGAAACATTCAAAAGGAGAGGTATCTATGGAATATCTGTCTCATGAAATATTAATCTGAAGCAAACAGATTCTTACTTTTTGTAAAACAGTCCTTCGGTTCCTTTAACTTTACCACCTTCTCACCGACCTCTTCAAGATTGAGTAGATCTACAGTGCTGGCGATAGAATAGCTGGTGTTATCTGGTATCTGCACAACAGAACAAATGAGAAAAGTTTAAAATGTTGCCTTATTGCAGCTTCTGAGTTTCAGAATAAAATAAATTTAACATGGTCAAGGGAAAACGTCAATTAAAAAAAAAAAAACCTCACTCACAACTACTCATTTCAAATGTGCTTATACATTGCATGCACAATCTCATTAATATTGACAGCACTACAAGACAGTGCCATGCTGAATCCCGGACCAGGATCTTTCCCAGATCCCAGTCCATGATGTGGCCGGCCATCCATCAGACATGCCAGCCACATCACCGAAGGGAATTTGGGAGGGGGCGGGGCTGAGTGGTACGACACACAGCCTCGCCCCCCTGCACTCCCACAGCCGGCCACCCTCAGGGAGACAGGCAGGTGCAGCAGCCAATGAGGTGGCCTGGGACATGAACTGGTAGCCTGGGTCATGATCATGAGAGGGGCAAGGTAACTGACGTTACCTTCGGCACTCTCCTAGTCCTTTCCCAATCGCGGCCAATATAACCATGGTTCCGGCTCTGTGGTCCACCGCAGAGTCGGAACCATGGTTAATATTGATCCCTGACAGGTATTCACTGTGGTGAACATCTGGCAGGGATAAATCAGACATGCCGGCCATCAGCCACCCCACGGAATCTACTGTGGTTCAGTGGAGTTGACTGTGATCTCGTCACGTCTTAAAATACCCAGTGTTTGCTGGAGACTACAGTCCCAAGGTACTTTCCCTAATCTTTGATTTACTTAGAAAAAATTTAAATGGGTTTTATTCTTTCCCTTGTTCATGTTTCTTATTATTTGTCACCATCCCAATGGGAGCAGCCCATTTTCCTTCGGGATAAAACTTCCAAGGTGAAATGTCCTAGGTCCAGTTCCACAATGAGCTCTGTTTTTCAGTGTTCCAGTACAACATAGTTTTCCTGAGGGTTTGACAGTGCAGAAACATGTAGACTTAAGTTTAAGGTTTCCAAAGCCTTGAACATCAGGACAGGGTTTATTAATTTGGCACAAGATCAAATGGTGAGCCAGTGAAATGTGCAGTGCACAAATATGTTGTGTCCTCATATGTTGGGTCCTGTTGCATGTTGTACACGATGTAGTCTCCATGCAGATTTTTCCTTCATCCATTATTTATTAATTATTATTTATTATTTAATTATATTAATATGAATATGTAAATATTTAATATATTTGTTATAAATATATTTATATACAAGTATACATATTATATGTATAAAAAAACATAAGATGTGCCATAATGGATCAGACCAACAGTCCATCACGCTCAGCATCCTATCTTCGACAGTGGCCAATCTTGGTCACATGGGAGAACTACCCAGCAGGTCACAATGGGATGGTCCATTCCCTGCTGTTTACTCCCAGCACCTAACAATAAGAGTGTACGTTCCCCAAGACTTACTTGGCTAATAGCCATTAATGGACCAACCCTCCAAGAACTTATTTGATCCTTTTTTAATAATAAATAATAATAATAATAATTAATAACCGTTATTGCATAGCCAAATTGGCTATTGCAAACCACATACAACATAACTCGTACAGAGAGCACAAAATGCACAAACAAAATCCCTGATACAGAGAGAATAGCCATATGACTTACAATTAATAAATATAGAACCGCAGTACAAAATAATGGTAAAAACAAAAATAACATGGCCTATATCAGATAGTTTGGAGACCAGTTTTCATAAAATAGCCCATTTACCATCGTCCGAACAAATGTTCAGTGTGCTTTTGCCGTTATCTCCAATTTCTTTATATAAACATACATCAAGAATTTGGTGACTTTATTCATAACAACTCAAGAACTGTCTCCCAGCAGCAAGCTGACATAAAAGTCACTAGTTCTACCTGGGAACGAAGTCACAATCGGGGATATATACTTGCTACGGGTAGTTGTGTAAAACTTACAATATAGTAGTAGGTGTTTCATTGTATCAATTTGGTTCGAATTGCATAAGCAGAGTCTCTCAGCTAATGGGATGCCCTTATATCTGCCTTCTACCAAGGCCAAAGGGAAAGCATTTAGCCTGGCCAGAAAGAACAACCTCCTTTGATTCTTTGTTAAATTACTGTCCAGAAAAGGCACTGGAACACTTGATTTATTACAAATCTGTAAATAACTGCCCAAAGATCTGCTTTCTCTAATTAACATCTGGATTCCTTGGTTGGTAACATCTGCCAGCCTACTGTTAAGCCTTTTTTGGGATCCTTTTTTAAACCCAGCTATATTATTGGTCTTGACCACACCCTCTGGTAACAAACACCACAAGTTAATTGTGTGTTGAGTGAAAAAATACTTCCTTTTGTTTTAAATCTGCTGCCAGGTAGTTTCATGGAGTGTCCCTTGGCGTGGATGTTAAAATCCCCCAAAACTATAAGTCTGGGTAACCACAACACCACCTCTGACACCAGCTCAGCTAGAGTAGCCAGGGAGGCTGCAGTCCAATTGAGTGCTTGGTACACCAGCAGGATCCCTAATCTATCCTCGATGAAATCAAACACTAGATGAACACACTCCATGCCAGACGAATTCAGCATTGGAAACCTCTGGAAGGACAACAAATCCTTAAAAATCACAGCTACACCCCCCCAAACCCCAGACCTAGTCTGATGCTGCAAAGAGTATCTAGCGGCACCAGATCAGCCAAAATTGGCCCTGACTCATCGTCCAGCCAGGTCTCCATTATGCATGCAAGGCTGGCGGTCCCATCCAGGATAAGCCCCTGGATGGTCATTGATTTATTTGTCACCAACCTTGCATTCAGCAGCATCCACTTTAGTCCCAGGGTCCCATCAGCTTTAACCTCCCAAAATCCCAGGTCATGGGCTGTCTCTTATACACATCTAGATGTGTATAAGAGACAGCCCCTACCCCACATGACCTCAATTGCCCCCCCCCCCCCGTCGGCCTCCAAAAAGGAGCCAGATGGATTAGGAGGGTCCGCCATGCCCGAAACCTCCAAACACAGTACCGTCGCGGTGGCAGTGGAGTCTATCCAAACCTCTTGCCCTACCCCCCAACCCTATCCCTGCCAAAGCCCCCTCCTCTCACAAGGAGCCCTTCCCACCCAATTCCCCACTCCCCACGTAAATATAGTTTACAATGGATGCTTCTTTATAGAGAATTCAAGATTGTGAGCAGCTCCCCACGCAGCGGAGGTCCTTGGGACAGTGCCGGCCACCTGTTGTGAATTAGATCCATGCCCGTCCTGGCTGGTGAAGGCCAGTCGGGAGACATTAGGGCCGTTGCTGGAAGGGGTGGTCAATGCCTCCCTTAGGGAGGGCAGAGTGTTGAGTCATGTCAAAGAGGCAGTGGTGCGGCCTCTGCTCAAGAAGCAATCTTTGGACGTCGACTCCCTGGCAGCTATCAGCCAGTCTCTAACCTTACCGTCTTAGGGAAGGTTATTGAACGGGTGGTGGCCTGGCAGTTACAGGGGCATCTGGACTGGGTCAGTTTTCTTGATACCTCGCATTCTGGCTTTTGCCCTAGGTTTGGCATGGAGACTGTGCTTGTGGCCTTGGTTGATGACCTATGCCGTGAATTGGATCGGGCAGATCATCTATTTTTATCTTACTGGATCTGTCGGTGACATTTGAGACTGTTGATCATGAGATGTTGGTGACAAGGCTGCGGGACCGGGCCAGGGTGAGGGGGATTGTTCTTGAATGGTTCCGCTCATTCCTGGCCAGGAGAACTCAGCAGGTGGTTCTCGGGGAATGCACATCATCTCCCCAGAACCTCATGTGTGGAGTCCCGCAGGGTTCTATTCTGTCCCCTCTCCTGTTCAACATGTATATGCAACCTTTGAGTGAGGTCATGCGAGGGTTCAGCGTGCAATGTCATCAGTACGTCAATGATACACAACTCTGTCTCTCATTTTCCGGAGACCCAGGCCCAGCAGTCTTGGTGCTTGCCCAGTGCTTGGCAGCTGTGGGGGACTGGATTAGGGCGAGCTGTCTGAGGCTGAATCCCGACAAGACAGAGGTGATGTTGGTGGGTAGGGCTGAGGGGGTGGTGGCTCCCATAATTGGTGGGGTCTGCCCTCCTGTGGCCACTCAGGTTCATAGTCTGGGGGTACTCCTTGACCCACAGCTCTGCCTGGATTGTCAGGTGGAGGCTGTGGCGAGGGGAGCATTTCGCCAATTACATCTGGTGTGATGGCTACGGCCATATGTCTCAGACTCGGATCTGGCCACCATCATCCATGCCTTCATTACCTCTCGACTGGACTACTGTAATGCACTCTACGTGGGGCTACCCCTGAGGATGGTCCGGAGGCTGCAGCTGGTGCAGAATGCCGCGGACCGTCTCCTAATGGGGCCGGGCCGCTGCGAGCACATTAAACCTGTGCTCTGTACTCTGCACTGGCCGCCTATTGTCTTCCAGGCCCAATTCAAGGTGTTGGTGATGACCTATAAAGCCCTAAATGGCTTGCGTCCTTCTTATCTGCGAGACCACCTCAGGCCCTGGGTCATTTGGCAGCCCTTGCAGTCAACCGGGGGCGCCTGACTCGAAGTCCCCTGGGTATCCCTGGTGGCAACAGTGAAGAGGGCGTTCTCGGTGGTCACACCTCGGCTGTGGAACTCCCTCCCAATGGAGGCCCGTCTATCCCCAGACCTCTCCTCTTTCCAAAGATATTGTAAGACCTGGTTGTTCTGCCAGGTCTTCAGGGAGGGGTGGGGAGGGGGAGGGAATTGGGTGGAGGGTTTTTCTGCTTTTTAGCTTTTATGTTCTTGGTATTTTAATATTTTTAAATATTGTACTATTTTAAAATGGGTTTTATAGTTTATTTTGTTTATGTTGTTCGCTGCCCCGAGCTTCCAATGTGCAGGAGGGTGCAGGATATAAATATATATAAATAAATAAATAAAAAATGTGGAGTCCTATTTTTGGTCAAGACGCCATTGTGAGTAGCAATCTTGTACATAGGGTTTTTCTCATATATTTTCTCTGGTATTTTCCAGCTTCTTTTTCAAGTGGCCCATTATAGAGATTTATTTCATGGATAATTAGTTGCAATTTATTGTCAACATGAAGATTAAAATCCATATTAAGGAATATATATATATATATATTCAATACAAATTCAATATAAATAGAAGAATAAAAATGAATGAAAATATTTACAATAATTATACGTTATAATTACAGAGACTGTTTGTTGCAAAATATCTTTTGTATTGATATTCAGTTTTTATCTATTTTTATGGATAATATATACACATATATGACAAATATTGTACCCTCTTTGAAAACTATAGAGAACCATGATTTAGTGTGTGTGTGTGTGTATGTGTGTGTGTATATATATATACACACACACACACACATACACACACACACAAAATAAATCATGGTTCTCTATAGTTTTCAAAGAGGGTACAATATTTGTTATATATGTGTATATATTATCCATAAAAATAGATAAAAACTGAATATCAATACAAAAGATATTTTGCAACAAACAATCTCTGTAATTATAACGTATAATTATTGTAAATATTTTCATTCATTTTTATTCTTCCATTTGTATTGAATTTCAGATGTTTTTGAAATGATACCCGTGACAAAGGGTGCTTACCCAAAATGTATAGTTTTTTAAAATTTGATTATTAGATGCATTTGTTGTTGTATAGAAGGGTTTTACATTTTGTTGAGATTACATATTGTACATGGATATGATACATTTAAACAAATATTTTTTTCATTAGTAAATATTTTATACACATTTGTATTTGGTTTGTGTGTATGAGGTAGTTTTTTGTGTGATTTCTTGTTTTTCTGCTACTGTGGTTTGTGTTGTTTTTCCTTTTGGTTGTTTGCCATCTTCTTTTAGAACTTTTTCTTCATCTTCATCTTGTTTATAATAATAATAATAATAATGATAATAATAATAATATTTCTGAATTATTCTTATAGTGCCCCCCTGCCAAATTATGCCAAGAGCATTAAAATAATACTAATACTAATACTAAATAATAATGTAGCACCAGTATGTGCCTGGTGATGTACAACCATTAATTAAAGACGGGTCCCTGCCCCAAGGGGCTTAAAATGTCAGAAAGCCAAGGGAGAAGGGACCATAGGAAGAGACAGGGATACATTCACAAAGTTGAGAAGTCACAGGTACACGTTCTTAGCTTAGTTCCATGGAGAAGGAGACCCTGATAGGACAAGTAGCAGGAACATCAGTGAGTAGACTGTGGGGTTGATGATCTAGGGAAAACAATTTAATCTCTAGAGAATGTTTCAAAACGAGTATCATTCTGGTAAAATCATTCTGGTTTATTGGGATTGGGTGGTAATTTTCAGCATGGCATCAAATCTTTACAACCTGCAAGAAAAATGGTTCATGTTCTACATCTTTACATTCCTCTTGCATCATCACCATCTTTCTTTACAGGAGCATTACGGTAAGCCTGCTTTTCATCTTTTCTACATTTACTCGTTTTTCCTTAGGAACATTTTTTTTTTTAATCACCATCTACCTCCATGCTGTTTCACTGCATCGTCTTACTTTGTTCTTTTTTGTGTGTGTTCAAACCAGCGTAATTGTGCTTTCTGATTTTTTCTGCCGCATCATGGATGTTAACTTCCATGCTAATTGGTAATAACATTATTTATTTATCTTTCAATATATTTTCCAAGTTCTCAATTTTCTTTAAAAAAGGCAGGTTTTTATTATCAAGGATTCAGAAACAGCTTTCTTTTGCAGTAACTTGTTTTTCCCTAGAGAATCACCTTTTTTACCTTCCCAGCAATGACTGGGTAAACAAAACAATGGGAATTTTCAGACACTACGCAGTCCCAATTCACCACAGTGGATCCCCGGCGGGGGTGAACCGAACAACCACCCCCCCGTGGTCAAAAAAAGTCCCGAACAGACGTGACAGGACTGGAACCACGGCAGGGAATTGGGCCGCCAGATCACGGCCTGGGGCAGCGCAACAGACGTTACGCCGATCCCGGGCCGGGCCATGGTCAAAGCACCCGGAAGGTGCCGGGGCGGCTCATCCCGGCTGCTGCTGTGTGCCCTTTAAATCTCCCTCCCCGGCCTGTGTTGTCGCTCGTTGAATGGCAGCGATGCTGCGTGCTTTGTCCCTGGCTGGGAATCATTTCCTTTGCTTCTGGCTGGTGGTTGCCGGCCAGACATTACTTTTTGTTGCTTCCCGTCGGGAATCTCTTTGACCACGCTTTCAGAGACTGTCCGGCAGGTAGCCCCAGAAGCGTGGTTGAAATTGACCCCATGTGGGTATTGACCGTGGTGAACATCTGGCGGCCACCGAACAGACATTCAGGGCGCTTTGGCCCCGCCGCAGGATTGATCGTGGTTCACTGTGGTTGAGCGTGATCTCGTAACATCTGAAAATACCCAACCTCTGGGCACAATTTTCTACTCACTGAAGTTGGGTGATTTCAGACGTTACGGGAACACGGTGAACCACGGTGAATACCCACCTGTGGTCACCGTGTCCCGCCCGTCTCCTCGGAGGGCGGGCGGCAAGGTGCGTGGAGGGGGCGGGGCCGTGCGGCCACACGTTGCGCCGTGCGGCCCTGGCCCGTCCCACTTTCCCCGCCGGGATCCCCCCGGCACGTCTGTTGTGCCGTTACGGGGTGACCCCGGCGGGGAACGAAGCCGGTGGTGCCGGTACGGGGCCAACGGGCCCCATATCGTCTGAAAATACCCGTTAACAGCAAAACTCCCATTGATTTTAATGGTGGAGAATTGAACCCTTTGTCTCTAGAGCCTTCTTAACACATCATAATTATTGTTATGGTGAGGTTTTTTATTTACCATTTGTTGTGTATTTATAGAAAACACACTTGCGGTTTCAGAAATGTAGGCAAGCTGGTTTATGGTTCGTGAGTGTTTATATCGCTCTCTTCTCTGACGTAATTGGTTCTCCTGCAAAATATTGAGGTGAAATTAATTTCTTTTCTTTTTTTTGGCGGAATGCTTATTTCTAATGCATAGTTTTCTGAATAGAACAAAAAGCACACCAAAGATACTCACTTCTAGTGTTTTTTTAAAGATATGGAAAATGCATTCACTTAATAACACCCAAAACAAATGGAGGCACTCACAGTTTATATAAATAATCAAGAACATAAGAAGTGCCATACTGGGTCAGACCAATGGTCCATCGAGTCCAGCACCCTGTCTCCGATAGTGGCCACCCTCATTCGCTGTGGATAAGTACCCAACAAGTCACAATGGAGTGAACCATTCCCTGCTGTTCACTCCCAGCTCCCAACAGTCAAAGGATGTGTTCCCTGACTTATTTGACGAATAGCCATTTATGGACGTATCCTCCAAGAATTCATCCAATCCTTATTTAAACCCAGCTATGCTACTGGCTTTCAAAACATCCCCTAGCAACAAGTTCTACAAGTTAATTGTACATTGAGTGATTAAAGTACTTCCTTTTGTTTGTTTTAAATCTGCTGCTGGTTAGTTTATAGAATGTTCCCCAGCTGTAGTATTATTCGAGAGCGTAAGTAACAGCTCCCTATTTACTTGTTCCCTGCCATTCATGATTTTATAAACTTTTATTATAACCCCTTTCAACTGTGGGTATTTTCAGACGCTACGAGACTACGCTCAACCACAGTCGATACCCTGTGGTGGGGAATGGCCTCGTAACATCTGTTGGGGAACCGGAAGTTCCCCCCCAGATGTTAACCACGGTCAATCACGGCGGGGAATCACATTCACCATGCAATTGGTGGAACCGGCGGGGTCGGCACCGATCGCATGGTGAATGTGATTCCCCACCATGATGAAGGGGCCCGTCTCGTCTGGACGGCAACCACGGCCCGGAATCCCCGGCAGGATTCTGGGCCATGGTCAATTTGGGCGGGTGCTGAGGCCGCATTGGCCACAGTGCCCGCCCGTCTCCCCAGAGGGGGAGCGTGGGGGGCGAGGCTGTGCGGCCGCACGTTGCACTGCATGGCCCCGGCCCCTCCCCGATTCCCCGCTGGGATCAGCCGGCACGTCTGTTGGACGTGATGGGCTGATTCCGGCGGGGACTCAGAAGGGTGATTCTGGGACGGGGCGAATGCCGCCCCGTCTCGTCTGAAATCACCCAGTCTCTTCTCCAACCTGAAAAGCCCTTACTAAAGATTCAAGCCTCTCCTTGTACAGAAGAATTCCATACCCTTGATCATTTTTGTTGCCCTTCTCTGCACCTTGTCCAGTTCTACAATATCTGGGGTGGCCAGAACTGCTCAAAATATTCAGGTTGTGGTCATACCATGAATGCATATAGTGGCATTATGATATTTTCTGTTTTATTCTATATCCCTTTCTAACCTTCTCTTTTCCTATTTGACTGCTGCTGCACACTACGCTGATTTTTTCAATTAATTGTCCACAATAACTCTAAGATCCTTTTCCTGAAACTGAAAGATTAGCCAAGAGGAAAGAATACTAATGGGGGTGGGGAAATAATAGCAGTTATCAAATATCTAACAGGATGCCACAAAAAAGTTTGTGAATGTTTGTTCTCCACTGTTACAAAAGAGAAACCAAGAGAGAATGGGCCTAAATTACAGCAGTGAAGATTTTGTCAGATATTAGGAATTTTTTCTAACTGTAAGAACAGTCAATGGAATAAACTGCCCAAAGAAGTTGTGGAATCTCCTTCCTTAGAATTTTTCAAAACCCAACTGGACAAGTATTTGTCTGAAATTCTGTAGGCAAAGGATATCCTGTCTTGGAGCAGGGAGTTGGACTAGATGACCCCTGATATCCTTTCCAACCCTACAATTGTATTATTTCATCCCAATTAATTGAACAGTTAACAGAAAAATTAAATACAGCTTCCCTGGAAAATTTCTGAATCCCACCCATTTGAAAGAATATATTTTAAAATATAGAGTAAAAATTATTTCAATCTATGTTTAAGATGACTGGGTTTTTTTCACTTGAAGGAAATTCATACGAAGGAGAAAGGGCTATAGAAAAACGGAAGGAAAGTTGAAAACAACATCTTACAGGTATCCACAGTACATTTCCCCTAGAGTCACTGGAAAGAACATGAAAGCTGTAAGTTTGTTGTTTCTGTTTGTGTTGCTGTGTGAGTACTAGCAAGGCTAACATACCACTGACTCCTTTTTCACAGGATTGAAGCCAATGCCCTGATCCTATGTGCCTCCAAAGGTTTGCAGGACTAATGAAATATAGGTGAAAATACATGGTAAATCAAAACATTTAGGTTTCTTACCGGTTTACTGCATTCCAAATCTGTGATTGCAATCTCCTCATTATCAGAGTCTTCAAGTGATAATTCTCTCTCAGCAATGGGGACACAGACAAACATGTCATGGTTTGTCATAAAACCCTCATTCTCACAAACCCTGTAAATTCTACTATCAGTAGGGGTTGTCAATTCCCCATTTAGGCCAACCTCCATCTCCACAGTGGTAAGTTTATTCCCATTTCTGCACTGGGCAGTAACTGACACTTTATTAGCCTTCTTGCTTGTTGCTGTCTTCAGCCTTTGCATGAGTCTACTGCAGCACAAATCCCACAGTAAGTATTTTACAAACGTCAGTCCTCTCTGAATCCGAGCAAGGGCAAGATGAAGTTTGTGTTTATTTCCAGATTCATCTGTCTCTGGTTGGTCATCAGCACTGAAAGAACTCAACAGCAAGGCAATAAAGAGGTTGAGTACCTGAAAACAAGTGAAATTAAATTAACTTGAATGTTGGCACCATCATTTTACAGCTAAAAGGCAGTTTAGAACATTATTTGTTTAAATAATCTTTGCTCATTGTGTCACCACAATAAAAATAAAACATTTTCTATTCTGCTACACTATTTAGTAAATTATTTCCAAATGTAAAAGTTCTATTTATTTATTTATTTATTTATTTTATTGTTTTAATTTTTACCCTGCCCTTCCCATCAATGGCGGCACAGGGCAGCTTAAAATATTAAAAGTACAAGTATAAAACAGACAAAAAAATACATAAACATAAGACACCACACAACCCTACACCATCCCCCAACCCCTCTTTATTCCAACCCCTCCAACAGCCTATCTCCCCCATATCCCCCACAACTCCCTGCCTCCCCTAGACCCACTGCTAAATGCCTTTGTAAATAAAACTCCTTTACACCATCTCAAGCACCTAAAGAGGGTAGGAGCTCAAGCTGGACATTTATTTATTTATTATTTATTTAATTGAACTTAATACATCGCCCCTCTCACCATCGGCATTCCAGAGCAGCTTACAAAATAAAACAATACAAAAATACAATTTCATAAAACATCAATAAAATCACAAAAACAGAAGCAACAATAGAAGTCTGTGTATAAAATCCACCCTAACCCATCTCCCACCCGTCCCCCGAAAGCCTGGCAGAAAAGCCACATCTTGTAATTACACCGGAAGGCCAGGAGATCCGGAATGAGGCGAACTGCAACTGGGAGAGCCTTCCTAAGTGACAGCACAGCTGCTGAGAACACCCTCCTATCCATCCAGACCCGCCGATAATGCGGGCCTCTGGAAGGGCATCCCCAGACGACCGCAGGGGCCGCCCCAGGACCTGGGGGGGGTGAGGCAATCTTTCAGATAAGTGGGGCCCAGGCTGTGTAGGGCTTTAAAGGTCAAAACCAACACCTTGAATTGGGCCCGCAACACAATTGGCAGCCAGTGTACAGGTGTTATGTGCTCCCTGCGGGTCATCCCCGTAAGGAGGTGAGCTCCTGCATTCTGCACCAGCTGCACTTTCCAGACCGTCACCAAGGGCAGCCCCATGTAGAGCGCATTACAGTAGTCCAGCCTCGAGGTAATAAATGCATGGATGACGGTGGCAAGATCAGAGTCCGAAACTTAAGGACAGAGTCTTTTCACCAGATGTAACTGGTGAAAAGTGCCCCTGGCCACAGCCAACATCTGAAGATCCACCCGCAGCTGTGGATCCAGGAGCACCCCCAGACTTTGCACAGATGGAGCTAGTGGAGGGTGAACGCCTCCAATAATGGGGGAGACCCCCTCCCTCAGATCACCAGTCCCACCAACCAACATCACCTCAGTTTTGTTGGGATTGAGCTTCAACCAGCTCCACCTCATACAGTCCCCCACAGCTGCCAAACACCAGGACAGCAAGAAGACCACCAGGCTTGGGTCTGATGAAAAAGACAAATACAGCTAGGTATCATCTGCATATTGATGACATTGGACCCCCCCCAGCTGTGAATGACCTCCCCCAGCGGCTTCATATACACATTAAACAGGAGCGGGGACAACATGGACCACTGCGGTACTCCACACAGGAGGCCCCCCAGGGAAGATGTACAGTCCCCAAGTACCACCCACTGGGACCTATCCATCAAATAGGAATGGAACCATTACAAAACGATCCCATCCACCCCAGCCAAATTTCGCAGGCATGTCACCAACAACTCATGGTTAACAGTGTCAAAGGCTGCTGACAGATCTAACAGAACTAGAAGGGTCATACGACCACTATCTAGTTTCACAAGGAGGTCATCAACCAAGGCCACCAACGCTGTCTCCATACTGTACCCTGGACAAAAGCTGGACTGCATGGGATCTAGAAAAATGATGCAGTCCGGATGGACCTGAAGCTGATGAGCCACTACCCACTCAATAACCTTCCCTAAAAAGGGAAGGTTAGAGATCAGCTGATAGCTCGCCAGGGCATCAATGTCAAGAGATGGTTTTTTGAGGAGAGGGCAAACCACAGCCTCCTTCAAACACTCCGGTACTTTCCCCTCCCGAAGGGAGGCACTGACCACCCCAGCCCCAAGGTCTCCCTGGCCGCTCTTATCATCCAGGACAGGCAAGGATCTAATTCACACGTTGTGGCCCGAACAGACTCCAGGACATCCGCCGCCTCGGCAGGCATCATCAATTGAAATTCCTCCTATGAAAACTGACCAGATGGAGCAATCCCTGCCTCTGGCTCTGCCACCGCCTCCAAAGTGACAACGTCAAAGACATGCTCAATATGAGCAATTTTATCCACAAAATATGTCAAAAACATGTCTCAGCAGGCCGTGGACGAATCCATATCCAGGCAGAGAGAGGCAGGACCGACCAACCGTCTCACCACCCAAAAGAGCTCAGCTGGACATGACTGAGCGGACACTATAAGGGAAGCAAGAATCCCTTCTTTGCTGCCCATACAACCACAGTATAGGCTTTTAACCATGTTCTATACTCAGGGCCCCGATTCTTCCGCGGAATTTTTTAAAAAATTCCGCGGGAGTCAGGGGCCAATTCTGCGCCTCGGCGCGATTTACCATGCGGGGGGGGGCTTGGTTTGCCTCCTCCTCCCCCCGCACTGGTAAACCCTCAGGGCCTCCACTCCCCAGCTGCCGGGGCTTGCCCTCCCCAGCTGCTGGGGCGTGCTTGACTCCCACCCCCCACCCCCCCCAAAAAAACCCAAAGGATTTGTCTTACCAGGGATGGCAGCAGCAGCTGCTCCGTCCAGCGTGCTCTTTTCCTGCTCGTACTTCCTGGCCCCTCCCGACGGGGCTCTCAGGGCGACGCAGCCGGATGACGTCATCTGGCTGCGTCGCCCTGAGAGCCCCGTCGGGAGGGGCCAGGAAGTACGAGCAGGAAAAGAGCACGCTGGACGGAGCAGCTGCTGCTGCCATCCCTGGTAAGCAAATTAAAGGGCCCTGGCAAGTGGGGAGGCTGGGGAGGGGAAGCCCCGAGGGTTTGTTCATTCCCCTTCCCCCGTAGAATCTCCTGCCCCGCGTCCCCGCAGCGCAGGCTGGAAATTCTGCGCTGGGGTAAGCGGGGCAGGCGATTCCGCGGGGGGAGGGGAATTCCGCGGGAAATCTGCGATTCGCAGACCCGCGTTTCCCTCGGGGCCCTGTCTATACTGCAACCAATCGGCTTGGGTGTGAGTGTGGCACAATTGGTGCTCTAACTGCTGACCTCTCTCTTCAGCTGCTGCAGGTCCTCTATAAACAACGGGGCCCTGTGGTGCTGAAGCCTCAGGAGTGGATGCCTAGGAGCCACGCAATTGATGGCCTCCGCTAGCCAGCTGTTCCAAAAGGCAACAAGGTCATCGATGGATCAGCCATCGAGATCTCCAGGAATCTCCCCCGGAGCATTTCAGAATCCAACCAGATCCATACATCTCTGGGGGTGGGCCATCCGAACAGGCCCACACCCCTACAGTCAGGCAGATGTGCCAGGATGGAGGCATGCAGGAGGTAATGGTCCAACCATGGCAATGGCATACACTCTACACCTCCTAACAACGGACCCCCTGCCTCAAGCTCAGTGCAAAAGATTAAGTCCAGAGTATGGCCCACCTCATGTGTAGGGCCAACCACCACCTGGGACAGCCCCATGGTAGCCATGACGGCCATGAACTCCTCCTCTGCCCCATACAACCCAGCCTCAGCGTGGATATTGAGATTCCCCAAGATAATAAGCCTAGGAGACCACAAGACCAGGTCTGAGACCAGAGCAGCTACAGCATAAGCAAACTTCTCAGGGGAGGGAGTTCCATAGCTGCAGGGCAGTGAACAAGAACACCCTCTGCAACGTAGAGACCAAGATAAACACAGATACCTCCACACAGGTGTCCCCAGACGACCACAAAGGCCACAATGGGACACAGTAGGCGAGGTGATCTTCCAGATAAGTAGGTCCCAAGCCATTTAGGGCTTTAAAAGTCAAAACCAGCACCTTGAATTGTGCCCAGAAGACGATAGGCAACCAGTGCAGATTTTCGAGCACCAGCGTTATGTGCCCGCGGTGACCCACCCTCGTAAGGATCCAGGCTGCCGCATTCTGCACCAGCTGCAGCTTCCGAACAGTCTTCAAGGGCAGCCCCACATAGAGCACAATGCAGTACCTTGAGGTAATGAAGTAATGAAGGTATGAGGTAATGAGGTAATGAAGGCATGGATGATGGTTGCCAAATCCGACTCAAAGAAAAGGCCACAGTCTTCTCACCAGACAGACAGAGTTGGTGAAAAGCACTCCTGGCCACCGCTGCTACCTGAGATTCCAGGCAGAGTGATGAATCCAGAAGCACTCCAAGGCTGCTAACCTGAGTGACCGGGGAGGGGGGCAGACCCCATCAATAAATAGGTCCTAATCCCCCCCACACCTCACCAGGCCAGCCAACCATCATCATCTCAGTCTTGTCAGGATTCAACCTCAGTAGGCTCACCCTCATCCAGCCTCCCACAGCAGCCAGGTTAACGGGAAAGCATCGAGACTGCAGGACCTGAGTCAGATGAAAAAGAGAGGTAGAGATGGGTGTCATCAACATACTGATGACACCTCACTTCAATACCCCAAATGATCTTGCCCCGTGACTTCACATATATATATATATATGGAACAAGAGGGGGAGGGAAGATGGAACCCTGCGGGACCCCACATGGTATTATTATAATAATAATAATAATACCACCATTGGTTAGTCTTGTTCATATAATGAAAACTCACAGGAGGACATTCTTGGTTGCTGCCCCGATGCTATGGAATGTCCTTCCCCTGGAGGTTCGTTTGAGCCCAAGCATCTTCCAGAGGCAGTGTAAGACCTTTCTCTTTGTAAAGGCATTTGGTGGGCAGGAATAGGGAAAGGACGTGGGGTTTGGGTGGGTTGGAATAGGCTTGTCAGAGGGATTTGGGTGGGATAGGGGGAGGTAGTATGGGTGGCTTTGTGGGGGGTTCTGGGCTGAACCAGTGTGATGTAATGGCTAAGGTGCTGGACTTGGACCTAGGAAATCAGGGTTCAGATCCCGCCCTAGCCATGAACTCACTGGGTAGCCTTCGCAAGTCACAATCTCTCAGCCTCAGTTCCCCGTCTGTAAAAATGGGAATACATGTGTGCCTGTCTCTCCCTGTGTTCCATCATCCTTGTCCATATTAGATTGTAAGCCCACTGGGCAGGGACCTGTCTCTGAAAAATCTGTGACTATAAAGCGCTGTGTATGCCTAGTAGCGCTATAGAAATGAGTAGTAGTAGTAGGTCTGGGGTTGTTTGAGAGGGTTTGTATTTGATTTTTTAATGGATTTTTATAGGTGTTGTTACCAGCCCCAATCCTTTCAGGGAAGGGCGGGATACAAATTTGAAATAATAAAATAAAAATTAAAAAAGGTAGCAAGAGGACCAAACGTCTGCCAGTGCAGCTAAATGGGAAGGTGAAGGAGGCTATTAGAACCAAAAAGGCATCCTTTAAAAAATGGAAAACCAGTCCTAATGACAAGAATAGGAAAGAGCATAAGCATTGCCAAATTAGATATAAGAGTTAATAAGACAGGTCAAGAGGGAATTTGAGGAGTGCAAAGGAGTGCTAAAGATGCAAAAAATAATAAAAACTTTTTCAAGTACATCAGAAGCAAGAAGCCTGCTAGAGAGTCAGTTGGGGCATTAGATAACCACGGGGTGAAAGGGGCACTCAGGGAGGATAAAGTCATTGCAGAGAAGGTGAATGGATTCTTTCCTTCAGTCTTCACCACTGAGGATATTTTCCTCAAGCTTTAATCCTGGCCATGCTGCCAAACAGGGTCTGGTCTGGCTGTCAAACAAACATGTCAGGGTCCGGGCCAGGGAGACGGTGGCCTCACATCACGCTGCTGAGTGCGGCCTGCCCTCTTCCCTGATGTGCGGCCATGGCATACTATGAGGCCACCACACCCGCCCAGAACAGCCCTGGCCCCAGTTGAGCAGGCCATCATATCCAACGGCTCGCTTTACTTTGGTCCGGAGATGCATTCCCCAGGCTGCAGCAGTGCTTAGCCCAGGCTGTGACTTGGAATTGGGCCTGAGTTACAGCCCAGGCTAAAAACCGCCATGGTCCAGGGAAACATCTGGTGGGCCGGTTCAGATGTGATGGGCCCATGCATAGCCATGCAGGTCAAACCATAGCCACCCGTGGTCTTTGTAGGTGAAGACTCAGAAGAACTGTCCCAAATAAGTGACTCCAGAGGAGGTTCTGGAGCAAACTGACAACCTAAAGTAACAAATCACCAGGACTAGATGTTATTCATCCCAGAGTTCTGAAGGAACTCAAATATGAAGTTGCAGACCTACTATTGGTAATTTGTAGCCTATGGCTAAATTCTGCCACTATACCAGAGGATTGGAAGGTAGCGAATGTAACGCCAATATTTTTAAAGGGCTCCTGAGGTGTTCCTGAAAACTACAGACCAGTGAGCCTGATGTCGGCATTGGGCAAACTAGTGGAAACAGTTGTTAAGAACAGAATTACTGAACATATTGATAAACATGGCTTAATGGAGAAGAGTCAACATGGATTTAGGAAAGGAAAGTCATGCCTCACTAAACTACTGGATTTTTTGAGGGTTCAAATAAGCATGTGGATAAGAGTGAGCCATTCTACATAGTGTATCTGGACTTTCAGAAGGTGTTTGATAAGGTCCCTCATGAGAGACTCTTGAGGAAATTGAACAGTCATGAGAAAGTGTCCTATCATGGATTGGCAACAGGTTAAAAGAAAGAAAGCAAAGATTAGGACTAAATGGTCAGTTTTCATAGTGGAGAGAAGTAATTGTGGAATGCCCCAGGGATCTGTACTGGGACCAGTGTTGTTTAATATAATAATTAATGATTTGGAGAAGGGAGTAAAGAGCAAGGTGATCAGATCTGCAGATGACACAAAGTTATTCAAGGTAGTTAAAAGTCAAGAGGACTGTGAAGAATTGCAGGAGGATTGTGCGAAAATGGGTGATTGGTCATCCAAATGGCAGATGAAATTTAATATGGACAAGTGAAAAGTGATGCATATAGGGAAAAAATAACCCAAACTATCTGTATACAATGCTGGGTTCTAAATTAGGAGTTACCACTCAGGAAAAGGATTCCGAACCAGCACCAAGGGTAGCCCCACGTAGAGCGCGTTGCAGTAATCCAGTCTCAAGGTAATAAAAGCATGGATGACTGTGGCCAGATCCGAGTCCGAGACATACAGCCTAAGCTGACGCACCAGATGTAACTGGCGAAATGGCCCCTTCACCACAGCCGCCACCTGGACATCCAGGTGGAGCTGGGGGTCCAGGAGCACCCCCAGACTCCAGACCTGAGAAACCAAGGCGGGATTGACCGCATCAATGAGAGGCTTGATGGCTCAGCCACCCAGAGCTATCTGGGAAGGGTGGGGTAGAAATTTAAATAAATAAAAAAATAGGTTAGGGGTCTTTGGCTTGGAGAAGAGACAAGTGAGAGCAGACATGATAGAAGTTGATAAATTCATGAGCGGTGTGGAACACGTAAATAGGGAACAGTTATTTATCCTCTCTAAGAGCAGGCCCGGACTTAGGGGCAGGCCCCCTAGGCCTGGGCCTTGGGTGGCATTTTCTGGGGGACGACAATCCTGGTGCTGGCTCTGCCACACTCCATTTTTGTTTTTCTCCCTGCACAGCCAAGGCTGCTGCCTGCAGCCGAAGCTTGCTGCCTCAGTCCCCATCCATCCCCTGACCTGCCTCTGCCGTCTGCCTGCTAGTAGTGCTGCAGCAGCAGCAGCAGGATACCGGGACACTGATCAGACTGGGAGATAAAGCTGTTTGTTTACAAACAACTCCTCCTCATATGAGTGATCAGAAGGTTGTTGCCTTGTAAAGAAGGTTCTTCGAGATAGCTCCCAACATTCTCACAACTGGGCTGTGCAAGCTCACCCTATTCAAATAATAGACCACATGATGGTCTCCTCGAGCTCCTCTACTATAAAAAGCAATCTCCCCCCTCAGAATGACAGTTCCTTCCAACTCTTTCTAAGAATACAAGAAAAAAAAATCCATGCAGGGCAGGAAGGGTGGGTGTTATGAAAATGTTTGGAGCCATCTCAAAGAATCTTGTTTACAAGGTAGCAACCTTCTGTTCTGCTTCGAGTGGCTCCTCACATGCCCTTTTTACATGGCTCTGCTGGGTAGGGGAGTCCATGGACACGCTGGTGTGTGGGTGGGGCATGCACACGGCTGCCCACGCATCCCCACTGACCCCCTGCTCATCCACACTCACGGAGCAACCTCCATTTTCCCCGGTTGCTCCTTCATGGGGACAAGATGGGGGTGAATGGGGATGCGTGTTAGGCAGGCACGTGCATGCACTCCCAGTCACTGCAGGCATGCGTGCCATATCATTCACACGGAGCTCCCCCACCCATGAACACGCAGCATGGGGGTGGGGCTTGGCTTGGGGGCAGCAGCCTGAGAAGGGCCTAGGGGTGCAAAATTCCTAAGTCCAGCCCTGTCTAAGAGTATTAGGATAAGGGGACACTCCATGAAATTAACTGACAGCAGATCTAAAACAAATTAAGAGAAAGAACTTTTTTTATTCAGTGCACAATTAACTTGTGGAACTTACTGTCAAAGGAAGTGGTCACAGCCGGTAGTGATCATCACAGCCAGTAACGTAGCTACTTTTAAGAAGAGACTGGGTAATTTCTTAGAGAATAGGTCCATTGATGGCTATTAGCCAAGCAGGTTTTGGGAACGTAACCTCTTACTGTTGGGGTCTGGAACAACAGGGAATGGATTGCCCATTGTGACCTGGTTGGTACTTCTCACAAAAGAAAGAGATTGGCCACTATCGGAGACAGGATGCTGGGCTTGATGGACCACTGGTCTGACCCAGTATGGCATTACTTATGTTCCTATTACCTGCATATTCAGGTAGCTGTGTGGGTACCCAACCTATACCAACAGTAGAAAATGGGTACTTTCATACCCATTTGTGGTTTAAAATGGGGGTGGGGGGGAGAATTGTGTGCACACACATAAGTTGACAGAAAGGGACTTGGGCAGACAGAGGATGAAATAAAACATAGGACACTTGGTACAACTACCCCAAAGGAGAGCTTGAGCCACACCCAAAGGGCCTTTTTAAGGCACTAACTTTAAGCACTTTGTATAACCAATTTACAAGGCCTGTCTCCATGACCAAAGTAGAACGGGGAAGAGGGACCAGCAGCTGCTTAGTCAGCTTTAGTGGTAGACTTTTAAAAAGGAAATGGGGAGGTTGGAGGGTTCAGGGCTTCTCTAGGTAACAAAACTATATGTAGACACCAGGGAATTCATCACACATAGGGTGGGGGACCTATGTTAGTGTTATAGCTTTACAAAGAAAATAAACAATCTCCTCCCTGCTCTCCTCCTCCAACTCCTCCACTTGCCCCCTGGACACCATTCCTTTCCGCCTCCTGACTTCCATTGCTTCCACTGTCACCCCTGCCTTCCTGCATATCATCAACCTCTCCCTCTCTACCGGCTCCTTCCCCTCTGCCTTTAAACATGCCACTGTCTCCCCCATCCTCAAAAAGTCCACTCTGGATCCCTCTGAACCCTATAATTACCATCTTTTCTTGATCCTCCCTTTTGCTTCCAAACTCCTTGAACGCATTGTCTACTCCCGTTGCCTCGACCTCCTCTCCGCCAACTCCTCCCTTGACACCCCCCAATCTGGCTTCCACCCCCTTCACTCCTCTGAAACCGCTCTTGCTAAGATCACCAACAATCTTCTTGTGGCTAAATCCAACCACCTTTATTCTATTCTTGCCCTCCTTGATCTCTCTGCTGCCTTCAACACTGTGTGTTGACCACTCGCTCCTGCTTGAATCGCTTAACTTCCTGGGATTCCGGGACTCTGTCCTCGACTGGTTCTCCTCCTACCTTTTTGACCACTCCTTCAATGTATCTCTTCTTAACTCCTCCCCCTCCTCCTCTCTACCCTTCTCAGTCGGGGTTCCCCAAGGCTCTGACCTTCGCCCTCTCCTCTTCTCTATCTACATCCAATCCCTAGGCAAACTCATTGCCTCCCACGATTTCCAATACCACCTATATGCTGACGACACTCAACTCTCTCTCCACTCCTTCCCTCTCCCCCTCTGTTCAAGCTCGTCTCACCAACTGTCTCTCCGATATCTATGCCTGGATGTCTCAACGCCAACTCAAACTGAACATGGCGAAAACTTAACTCCTTATCTTCCCTCCCAATCCCTCCTCTCCCTCTTCCCTGTCAATTGCCACTGACGGGGTCTCCATCCTCCCTGTCCCCCAAGCCTGGAGCTTGGGCTTCATTTTCGAATCGCACCTTACCTTCAAACCCTACATTGACCAAATTCTGCCACCAAATACTGCTGCTTCTCCTTCCACAACATTGCTAAGATCTGCCCTTTTCTGTCTGTCTCCTCTGCCAAAACTCTCATCCATGACCTAGTCACCTCACACCTTGACTATTGTAACCTCCTCCTCACTGGCCTTCCCCACTCTCATCTTTCTTCCCTCATCTCTGTTCAAAACTCTGCTGCCAGGATCATCCACCTAGCCCATCGCTTTGACCATGTGCAGCCTCTCCTCTCTCCACTGGCTCCCCCTTCCTGAGCGTATTCTGCACAAGCTCCTTGTCGTCACTTACAAACAGGGGCGGATTGGCCATTGAACCCACCGGGAGGATTCCTGGTGGGCCGGACTGGGCTGGAGGGCCAGTCCGCTGTCTTCTTTTAAAATAAAATAAAAAAATTTAATAGTTGGTCCCAACCCCTATCGGGCCGGGGGGGGGGGGGA
>QEPC01000046.1:2026009-2079753 GCA_003113815.1 Sphenodon punctatus | reverse complement strand
AGGGTATTTTCAGACGTTACGAGATCACAGTGAACCACGGTGAATACCCACCTGTGGTCACTGTGACTCGAACGTCTGTTTGGCGGCCGCCAGATGTTCGCCACGGTCAATCTGCACAAGGGGTCAATTTGAACCACGCTTCCCAGGCTAGCCGAGGGAATGTCCTGGGAAGCGTGGTCAAACGGACCCCTGGCAGGGACCAAAAAAAAGTAACGTCTGGCTGCTCACCACGGCCCGGGATCACCGGCAGGATCCCGGGTCATGGCGCATTCGGCCGACCGCGGCGGCCGCATTGGCCCCGCCGCCCGCCCGTCTCCTCCGAGGGCGGGTGGCGGGGTGCGTGGAGGGGGCAGGGCCGTGCGGCCACACGCTGTGCCGCGCAGCCCTGCCCCCTCCCAGATTCCCCGCCAGGATCCCCCCGGCACATCTGATATGGCGTGATGGGGTGACCCCGGCAGGGAACGAATGGGTTGATTTTGGTACGGGGCAACGGGCCCCGTAACGTCTGAAATCACCCTAACATTCACAAAAATGTGAGGTCCCAGATGCACGTGCTTGGCTTGGTTACATTGAGAATGATAGCTGGCTGGTCCATGTGGTGAGGATATGAGCACACAGACCTCAGGTAATAGATTGTACTGGATGGAGGGTATCAGCAGGAGTTAGGTAAGGGAAGCAAGGAGTCGAGGAGGGCAGAGCAGAAGAGGTGGGTCTTGAGGAGGGATTTTAAGGTACGAAGGGAGGGGGAGAGGCGGATGTGGGCAGGGAGGGAGTTCCAGGCGTGGGAGGCAGCTAGGGAGAAGGGACGAAGGTGGTTAGGGGAGCAGGGGAGGCGTGGGAGGGTGAGAGAGGGGACAGAGGAGGAGCAGAGTTCACGGACTGGAGTACAGAGGGAAATTAGCGCAGAGAGGTAGGGGGGAGCAAGGTTGTGAAGAGCTTTATAGGTGAAGTCTAGGAACTTATGCAGGATTTGTCAGGGGTGTAGCTACTACTGGACAACATCTAGAGACGGTAAGATCAATTTGGCGAGGCAGGCATTGTACCAATTAGCCTTAGATCTAGTCCTGAAGATACTTAATGGGAATAGTGAGGGAGATGACATTGGTAGACTGACCTTCACTGGTACTGGTGGGGGCAGTGTTATTGACTATGTATTAGTGTCCCCAAATCTGGAAGACTGACTGACAGCCTTTTTGGTTGGTGATCCGGTCATGAGCGACCATTTCCCTTTACAATTTACTCTAAGAGCTAATGTGTGCTACAGAAGGTTGCTGTCTGATTTGGAAGATAGATTCTTAGTTCATTGCCATCCGATATGATGGTCTTCAGACACAGAATCAAAGATATTAATCTCTGTCAGTCAACCGGAGGTCGATGAACTATGTAAAGAAATAATGGCTACAGAGGAAGTGACCCGGGCGTTTGATCTATGGTCTCAATTGGCAACTGAGCTGAAATGTTTACTTACTTCTGTTCCAAAGACTGGGAAATATTATTTTAGGAAAGAACTGGGCTGGTGGGATAAAGATTGTAGGCTGGCAAGGACTGCACTGAGGAGAGCTGCCCTAAACCTCCATAGATATAATAATGTCGGATCAGTAGTGAATTTAGGACTTTAAGGAAGACATATAGGTCTCTATAGTTAAGAAAAAGCAGATATATAATGAGAGACAATGGTTAAATATGTTAGATATAGTAAATAAGAAGGATATGCAGGCATTTTGGAGTTTGGTTAATAGATCAAGTAAAAGGAGGATGATAGTTAAAGAAATGCAGATTCCATCATCAGTTTGGACAAAGTATTTCGCAAGCCTGGATTATATTCCTGCAGAGGTGTTCAAAATCCGCCCCGATTGGTGGATTGCTGCCCTCGCACACTTATTATTCCTGATAAATGCAACCACAATGATTCCCAAAATATGGGAAACTAGTATCATTGTGCCCATTTTTAAAAAGGGAGATAAAAAAGACCCTAAGAATTACAGACCCATTAGCCTGCTATGTGTAATTTCCAAAATTTATACAAGACTGTTGTTAACCCGCCTACAGAAATGGGTTGAGGAGGAAGGCATTTTGGCAGAAGAGCAGGCAGGCTTTAGGGGTAATAGGTCTATACCATCTCCCAGGCCTTTGTACTGAGTCATTTAACTGATAAATATAGAAGACGGAAGAGAAAGGTATATGCAGCCTTTATTGACCTCTCAATGGCCTTTGACCTTGTGTGTAGAGCAAGGCTATGGGGGTAGCTTACTAGGCTGCAAATAGACCAACGCCTGTTATGTTTGATTAAAACATTATATTCTAACACTGAACTGCAAATAAGAACTCACCCTTCGGGTATTCTGTCAGAGTGTGTGCAGTCGTATCAAGGATTGCAACAGGGCTGCCTGCTGGCACCAACCCTTTTCAACATCTATGTTAATCCCCTGCTAACTGGTCTTAAGGATGTAGGGAAATGCCATCCTCCCAGAATAGGTCCAAGGAGGATATACATGCTGCAATATGCAGATGATACAGTTTTGTTATCTCTTAGTAAATTGGGGCTTGAAAGAGCATTGATAAATTTCGAATCAAGATGCAAAGAAAAGAGACTTAGAATCAATTATGAGAAAACCAAAACGATGGTGTTTGCTAAACAATTCATCAGACAGAGTTGGGCTTTACACGAACATAGGTTCCAGCAAGTACGTTTTTACAAGTACTTGGGAATAATCTTCACCTATAATGGCTCATGGCAGGCTCATATGTGCGCAGTTAAACAAAAAAATAAGAACTGAAGTATAAGCGATTGTCCTTTTCTTCTTTCGGTACGTACAAAGTAGCATTATGGCAGTTAAAAAGCTTATAAATGCAAAAATGATAGCGAGTATGTTATATGGTGCACCAATCTGGGGCCTTGAATCTCGTGTGATGAAAGGACTAGAGGTGATAATAAACGGACTATGGAGAAGACTCTTGGGAATTCCTCCCTCAACCAGTGCAGCGCTGATTAACTTGGAACTAGGAAATTCCTCTTTGGTGGCCCAAGTAAAGATAAGGATATTGTCCTTTTGGGCAAAACTGAGAGATGTACCTGAGAGTTCCTTAGCCACACTGGCTATTAAAGAGAAATTTCAGGACAATGAATGGTGGAACCGATTTTTGGTGGGTCTGCGTGAATTTGCGCCTATTGATGCTAGGTTTTTCAGAGGCTTTCCTACAGGATGATACAAGTAACATAGTCATCAAGTTACTTAAAGTACGGATATCAGATATAGACAGACAGGACTTGAGGGCTGCTGTTAATAAGATAAGATCTTCTCCATACTATAAATACCTAATACTGCCTAGAGGCGGTTCCCATTATATATACCAACTAGAAGACCTGGCACTAAGAAAGGCTTTCACCAGATTGTGATTGCAAGCTATGCCATCCTCAATACTGAAGCGGAGATATGATAATACTCCATATGAAGAGTGTATCTGCCTATGTGGTAGGGAGGTGGAGGATTTGGCACATTATATGCTAAAATGCCCCCTACATACAAAGTAACCTAGTCAATTGCAGCTGGTTGTAGGTTGGAACCTATGGTGGCCGGTGATTCGACTATTGCAGTATCTATTAAATGATACTGATCCTGTTAAAACAAAGGCAGTGGCAATTTATGCAGTTAGGTCTATAGTTACTCGAGCTAAAGCCGAATATAAGGGTCAGAGGAATGCCGAGAAGGTAACTGGCTGTTAAATTAAATCAAATTGCAAGTGGGATAATATTGAGTCTTCCCTAGATGCCCATGTTATATTATCATTTCTGAAATTGAGGACCCATGATTGCTATCTAAATGGGAGAATTTTGTTAAAAGTGTGTGTGTGTGTGTGTGTGTGTGTGTGTGTGTGTGTGTGTGTGTGTGTGTGTGTGTGTGTGTGTGTGTGTGTGATGTTTGTGATGTTTGTAATTTGTTTTGGCCATGTGGCCTACAATAAAGATTATACCTACCTACCATTGGACAAACAGGGACATTCATCCCGGGGCCCGTACTGGCTGGGGGCTCAATATCCACGGTAGCTAAGCCACCCTTTTTTCTTTTTTAAATTGCCACCTGGGCTGGCTGGGGGCCCTTCCAGCTTCTGCGTAGGCCCCTTCCCCATCCCTGCCCATGGCAGGGAGGGGAAGGGGCCCCATGCAGCAGTCTGTGTCAGGTCAGGTTTCACACACAAGCCTCGTGGCTCGGCTTGCCCCCCTGGCACCGCGTCGCAGAGGAGGAGTCCTCCCAACCAGTCTGGATCCGGTCCGGGCAGGGCTGGGCCGAGGGAGGCCCAGCCCGAGCGGGAAGGTGCCCAGCAGTGGCTCTACTCAGTAACTCAGGGAAGCCGCCGCCAGGTACGTTCCCGCTCCGGTGCTTCCCGAATTGAGCCGGTCGAGCCTGCCTCAGTCCGCCTGACCAGGCCTTCAGGGCTAGTCAGGTGACCCGAGGCAGCAATGGCACTGCTGCTGCTGACCGTGCTCAGTCCCAGTGTGCTGGCAGAGAGCCGCAAGGGACAGAGTGCACCGTGGGGACCAGCTCCCCACTGGCCCAGAAAACAGATGGGCCCAGAAGCAGGCCAGCAGCAGCAGCACACCGCAGACTCTGCAGAGAGCAAGTAAGTCCCGAGCATTAGGCTGGCCGAGCTGGGAGGCACCCCTAGGACGGACGGCAGCTTCACCACCAGCAGGAAAAAAGGGGGGGGGCACAAACTTTTCTCGTCCCTGGGCCCATCCCAAGCTAGCTACACCCCTGTGATTTTTTCAAGAAGGGGGAGCCAGTGAAGAGAGGAGAGGAGGGGCTGCATGTGGTCGAAGCAGCAGGCGAGGTGCATGACCCTGGCAGCAGAGTTTTGGATGGAGATAAGGGGAGAAAGGTGAGAGCGGGGGAGGCCAGTGAGAAGGAGGTTACAGTAATTGAGGCGAGAGATGACGAAGACGTGAACAAGGGTTTTGGCAGAGAAGACAGAGAGAAAAGGGCAAATCTTAGCAATGTTATGGAGGAGGAAGAGAAAGGATTTGGCAACAGAGTCAACGTAGGGTTTAAAAGAAAGGGATGAGTCAAAGATGAAGCCTAAACTACGGGCTTGGGGGACAGGAAGTAGTAACACACGCATTCTGTTCTGTACTATTTCTCTACAGTACCTTGGAGCTGGACGACACCTGTGTCTTATCTTCTATAGTACTCAGTGTGAAGTTGTGAACTAAGTGCAAAGCAGATTGCGTTTTTGCAATTTACACAGAAAGTATGGTGAAAATAATCTGGATTATTGGAGATTCCTATGTTAGATGATTGGAGCAGTTTGTCAGGGAAGAGAGGCTTCACTTTTCCTCTGGCTACAAAATGTATAACATCTACTGGTTCAGAAGAGGAGGAATGAGATGGCCTGAGATTCTTTCCAAATTGGAAGAGATTAAGAGGAGAAGACTTATTTCACCTCCTTCTGGGATTGTGATCCACTGTGGTGGAAATGGTTTGGGTCAACTCACTGGTGTTGCTTTGTTGCAAGCAATGAAAGCTGACCAAACGTCTAAATTACGCTCACTCAGAACAATCCTCTTTAAGAGGTTTATGGTTCGTCTAAGAGCTATTCCACCAGTTGTTAATTTCCAGAAAGGTTTTAAAAATAGGTTTTCTTTTTCTCCAAAGTTAACCAGTTGACCTAGTTTTTTTAACTAACTCAAAAATCTAAAAATATACATTTTGTATTCAGGGTGTGTGTTGCTGTGTCCCTGTTGTTGTTGCTGTCCTAGTCCACAGTAGACATAAGCACCTCCAGTACTCCTCTCACAGAAGGCAGTGGGCACCAGTGCTCCGCTCTCTGCACTGGCTGCTGGTGGTTTTCCAGGCCCGATTAAAGGTGTTGGTTTTGGCCTATAAAGCCCTAGATGGCCTAGGCCCTACCTATCTGTGGAACCGCCTCACTCCCCGGGTGCTGGACCGACCCCTGCAGTCATCGGGGGGCGCCCTGATCGAGTTCCCCAAGTCTTACCAGAAGACGGGCCTCCGCATTCTGCACCAGCTGCAGTTTCCGAGCCATCACCATGGGTAGCCCCACGTAAAGTGCATTACAATAGTCCAATCTAGAGGTGATGAAAGCATGGATGATGGTGGCCAGGTCAGCACCTGAAACAAACGGCTGAAGCCGTTGCACCAGATGTAATTGGCGAAAGACACTTCTTACCACAGCTTCCACCTGGACGCCCAGGTGGAGCTGCCCGTCAACGAGCACCCCCAGACTCTGTACCTGGAATACCAATGGAGGGCAGATTGCACCAATAACGCGGGCCACTGTCTCCATCACCTTACCCACCAACATCACCTCCGTCTTGTCGGGATTCAGCTTCAGTCAGTTAGTCCTCATCCAGTCCCCCACAGCTGTCAAACACCGAGTAAGCACTGAGACTGCAGGGCCTGGGTTTGTTGAAAAAGAGAGATACAGCTGGGTGTCATCAGCATATTGATGACACCGCATGCTGAACTTCCTGATCACATCATTGAGTGGCTGCATGTATACGTTGAACAGGAGAGGGGACAAAACCGAACCCTGCGGGACTCCACATGAGAGGTGTCGGTATGATGAATAAAACTCCCCAAGAACCACTCGTTGCATTCTACCGGTCAGGAAAGAGCGGAACCATTCAAGAACAGTCCCGCCCACTCCTGTACAGTCCCGCAGGCGCGTCACCAACATCTCATGATCAACTGTATCAAATGCAGTCGAAAGAGCTAATAGAACCCCAGTCCATTTCTCAGCGCAGATCATCCACCAAAGCCACAAGCACAGTCTCGGTGCCATGCCCCAAGCGAAATCCCGACTGAGAGGGGTTCAGATAACCGACGCGGTCAAGTTATCGCTGCAGCTGCTGAGCCACTACCCGTTCAATAACCTTCCCTAAAAAGGGAAGGTTAGAGACAGGCAGATAGCTGGCAAGAGAGTCAACGTCAAGTGATGGTTTCTTGAGCTGAGGCCAAACCACTGCCTCTTTGAGACAGCCTGGCACTCTGTCCTCCCAAAGGGAGGCATTTACCATCACAGCTAACAATGGCCCCATTGTCTCCCAGCAAGATTTAATCAGCCAGGATGGGCAAGGATCTAATTCACAAGATGTGGCCCTAACAGCCCCAAGAACATCAACCGCATCGGCAGGTGTCACCGACTGAAACTGATCCCACAAAACCGGACAAGACAACGCTTCTATAACCTCCAGTTCCCCAAATGTATTAATTGCGACATTGAAGTCATGGTGAATCTGAGCGATTTTATCCACAAAATAATCCACAAACATGTCACAGCGAGCAATAGATGACTCCACTTCAAGGCGGAGGGAGGCTGGACTGACCAGCCACCACACCATCCAGAAAAGCTCCACTGGATGGGATTTAGCGGATGCTATGAGGGTAGCAAAAAACTCCTTTTTTGCTGCCCGCACAGTTGTGGCATAGGCCGATTATAAACTGAGCGATATTCCTTTACTTGGCCATAGAAAAAGTACAGAAAAAAGGAGTCATGGAGAGAAGCATTGAAGGTACAGTTCCTGTGATACTGAGCCATCCCAGACATTTTGAGCAACAGAGCCACCTCACTTCAGTAAGTGGGTGGGAGGGAATGGTGGTTCATCCATTAGTAGCCAACATCAGTCCCACGCCTCCCTTGCTCCCCCAACCGCCTTCGTCCCTTCTCCCTCGCTGCCCCGCATGCCTAGAACTCCCCCCCTGCCCTCATCCACCTGGCTCTCACCCTCCACACTTTCAGGTTCCTCCTCAAAACCCACCTCTTCCGCTCCGCCCTTCCTAACTCCTGCTAATCAACATTCCCACCCAGGATTATCCCCCACCTGCTATCTGTAAACTCCCAGCTTATTGCAACCAAGCCAAGAACGTGTACCTGAGCTCTCGCATCCTCATGAATGTTGCATCCCTTGTCTCTCCCTCTGATCCCCCTTTCCTGTCTCCCCTCCCCCTGTCTTTAGATTGTAAGAACTCTGGCAGGGACCGGACTGTGTCTATCTTATTCTTTGTAAAGCGCCAGGTACATTGCTGGCACTATATAAATGCTAATAATAACAACAACAATAACAACAACATGCAGAAAAACACTAGTCTAGCCCAGTCATTTGTCATTAAGAAAAGAATAAACCTTTATGACACTACGGCTGCCTACCAACTGGCAATGGTAATGGTGGTTCATACATTAGCACCCAACTTGCAGAAAAACATTAGTCTTCTAGCCCAGGCATTTATCATGCAGAAGAGAGTAAATCTTTATGACACTATGGCTGCCAACTACTCATGATACATGTGCAGGAATCCACTTTGAGTCAATTGCAAATGCATTTCTATAGCTGATGAGTGAGCACACTACAGCATTGGTAGCCTCTGAGCTGCATCTTAAAGTCCTCATTCTGGCAGGAGGTGGGTTCTGAGCTCTACATTCAGCAGTGTAACTGCTGGGGATGATTCTTAGTGCCATTCCTTATTAACAGGGTTCCTGGTTTTCCATTTAGCATGGAAAACCAGAGTAAAATGTGGACTTCCCATTTTACCAAAGCAAAACATGGAATTCCAGGTTTTTCTGGGAAATTTCCACCTGCAAAAACTCACTGGGAGCAGCAGAAATTTAAAGGAAGCGGAAACTCTATGGAGGTTCTGGTGTGCACCTGAGTCCGAGAGAAGAGATTTGGTGCGAGAAGAACACAGCAGCATTTGGTTTTTGGCGAGGCAGAGGTATGTTGGGGTCCATGCCGGGACTGGTAGGGAGGAGGACCTCTCCACACCTGTAGATGGAGAAACTTGAGCTCCATGCTGGGTCTGGCTAGTGTGCAATATTGTTTTATTTTGTTATTTGAGTGGCAGTGGCAACCAGTACATCAAATTGTAAAAAAAAAATGAGTATTTTGCAATAAACACTTGCTAATTTTAACGGCCAAAAAATGCAGGTTTTAGTGTTTTTAATCAGAACATTTAGGTGGTTTTTAAAAGAAAATTTCCAATTTTTTGGCAGAGAAAACTAGGAACCCTTATTAATGTTCTCTGGGCCAATCACCTGACTGCTGACTCGGCCAACACCTGATCTGCTAGGCTCTAACACTAGAGACGTGTCTGCAGCACCTTTGTGCTGCTCTAGGTATTCCACAGCTTTGGTGGCAGGTATCATCATGTTTGCATCTTTTGCTGGCTTTTCCAATTCTGCTGGCATATTTTTCTGTTCTTCATACCAGCAGAACTAGACTCTCCAATCCCTCCTGGCTCCATTTCCTGCAAAGGGCATTGGGCCAAAGCGACAAACTGGACTAAGCTATGAGGGGAAAACTGCACTCTACCAACATAGAAAGTCCTTTCCATTGGCCTTTTCTGAACACAAGAGTTGTTTCCATTCAGGAAATCCACATGAGAAAAGAAATCTTGGTCAAAGTGCCACAAAAAATATAATGCTTCCTCCACTCCCTGCTAAAAAAATAAATTAAAAAAAATTACCCAGCTGGCTACTGATATTTTAAAAGATTAAGCAGTTCTATATTTAAGTTCTGTTAGAGCAGTAGTTCTTAAAGTGGCTGGCATGAAATGCGCCCTAGGGGTAAAGAGAAGGAGCACAACCACCAAACCTCTAGCTTCACTCTAGACACGGAGAATTTCAGAAAGGACGTTCATCCCACACACTTCTGTAACAAATTCTAAATGGCACTGTAGTAGTCACTAATTGAAATTTATTTTCCACAAGTGAGAAAGCTGGGCACTCTTTCGGAAATCTCTCCAGGTTAGCTTAACCAAGCTAAAGGAGTTAGTGGCAGCAGGAAAAGGGATGCATGGGGCTGGGGTCCAGGAGTGAAGGAGAGAGGGTATACAAGGAAGTCATAGAACTGACAGTAAGGAAGCGGGTGCTATGGCTATTAGAAGAGTGTGCTGCGAGTTGGCACTGAAGACTGTGTTGCTGGCGCTAGCTTAAACGAGGACAATGATAATACACAACACCTGTGGCAGCTCTAAGTCACATGAGTATTTAACAGAGGGGAAACGTCAGTATAGAGAGAGAAGGCTGCAGTGAAAGGAGCTGCTCTCTAAGAAAGGAGGCAGAGCCAGGCTGTGTGGGGCAGAATGGAAGCCTAACACTTCACCCCACAATGCAGGAAGGGTCTACAAGGACGTATATGAATTAACCAAACTGTGGAAATCTCAGGTGGGAACTGTCCTTTTGTTTATGCTGAACAGTTGGTGGAACGGGGCTGGTTGTAGGAAAGGGTGGGGTGGAGGCCAGAATCCCAGCCCACAAAAGCGCTAGTTCTCAGAGAACTTACTTCAGAATTGATATTGTATGTCGCGGTAGCAACGAGCGAAGTTCCCCCAGTGGCAATCCTCCTGGAGTTTGCATGTCTACCACTACACAGGGTCAGTGGGGAAGACCCTGAGGGTTTCTCCCCTTTGACAGGGGGAGAGCAAAAAGGAGGGGGGAGCAAAGTACATGAGGAGGCAGGGGGCACGAAAGTAAAATAGGTAAGATGAAGGTGCACGCACTTGTTTTTCAGAAGCACTGTCTGGAGTGCTTGGGATATGAAATGGGGTTCCAAGAATAACAGATAAGCAGAACATTTTTTAGAAAATGGATATTATATAGTATTATTGTGCCATGAGAAATATACATTTTCTACAAAGAATGAATATATATTTGTATATACACTACAGAAATTGAATTTTTTTAAAAAAACTTACCACTAGATTTCCTATCACCAGGATCGTCATGAATACAGGAATACACAGTTGTGGAGAGGCAATTTGCATACATTCCCACATGATATCGATCCATTCTCCACATAGAATCCGGAATACAATAAGGAAAGAATGGAAGAAATCCCCCATATGCCAGCGTAACTTGATGGGTTTAGTCCCATTGCACCTTTCAAAGTTTATGGTATAGTTTTTGTTGTGGTACAACTCCCCCAAAACTTGTTTTCCTACTACAGCGAAGATAAATACAGTGATGATCAAAATCAGAGTGAGGTTACTCAGGCCACCTATTGAATTACGCATGATTTTCATAAGAGTATTTAAGGCTGGCCAGAACCGTGCCAACTTGAAGATTCTCACCTGTGGATAAAAGCAAGGACATCAGGAAGGAGAAAATCAGATACTGCACTTCTACCAAACAAAAACTATTATTTATACTAAAATGCATATTTTTTTGTTGGAGGGGGGGAGGGAGTTGTGAAGATATTTATTTTTAATTTTTATTTATTTATTTATTTATTTTATTTCAAAACCCTATTACCCCGCCCCTCCTGCCACAGGCAGCTCGGGGCGGCTTACAACAATAAAAACAGTTAAAACAGTTAAAACACATTAAAAGGAGAAAACAGATAAAACAACCGATATGGGGGAGGGAAGGGGGGTTGGGGTGGAGGGAGATGGTGGAGGGTTGTGGGGTGTTTTGTTTTATGTTTTTGTTTGTTTTGTTTTATATGTCTTTTATGTTTTTATTAATATTTTAGTATTATAAGCCGCCCTAAGCCACCTTTGGCGGGAAGGACGAGGTAATAAATTTCAATAAATAAATAGTTTCTAGAGATACATAGTGCAATTTAGTAACAGTTGGAACTAGTGGTCTTAGTATTAGTTATTATTAAAGTAACACTTCTTTGGTTACAGAGGCTCAAGCTGATCCTATTTTAAGGAATTTGTTATTCACAGCTATCTATCTATCAAATAGTTTGGACAAAAATTATTCACAATATGGTATTGCTTATGAATTTCTCGATTTGGAGATTTGTTTTTATTTCTGTTGTGTATTATAATATAAATATAAATTTCTATTGCGTATTATAATATAAATAATATATTGGTGCTTTTGTTCCCTTGTTATTAATCAGAGAATACTGTGCTGTGTTTATCAGGAGGCCTATATACCCCCCACCCCCCTGCAAAGCAAACCTCTTCAGCAAGGTGTTCAACTATGCTCACCTGAACAAAAGATCCAGACTCCTAGTTCCATTAAGTCTAACTGTTCCTCCTAAGATAAGGAAAATTCCGTAAACTGTCCTTAACTACCTCAAGTAGACTCACCCTAACACGGGTGAGGCTAGACCCATTAAACATCTTAACAGGTAAAACTTAAATCTGGATACGTATGGTTTTTTGCACCCTGGAGTCAGGTAAACAAGGTTTGAATGTGGCTATGTGACCTTTAGTGTAAGAATCAGAAGCTTATATTCTTCTGAACTTCTTCAGTCCAGTCTCTTCTGAAGCCTGGATCATGTTACTGTATGCCTGTATGGTCTGAACATGGACTAGGTCCTGTACTATTAAATGCAGGTTTCTAATAAAGCCAGCTTGTCTACACTATACACAGACTGTCTCCCTTGGTGTTGGGCATATTTTCAGTAGTATACAGCAGTCACCCAAAAACTATGATAGTTTGCATATAACGAATGACAGCACACCAATAGAATGGGTCTTCTGAATGACAAATCTGATCCCTGTCCCTACAGAAAGATGTCAGGAAGCTATAGACAAAGCCCTTCTGGAGCCAGCATCACTGAAAGAGCATTTTAACAGTGCCAGATTTTGTATAATATCCCATATGAATCATTAAGTGAACTTTTCAATATGTTCTAAGATTTGTCTTTCTTTAAAGTTCTTGGTCATTTATATATTAATAGATAATCATTTTTACCAAATCATCAGTCTAGATATAATTAGTTACGTGGATACAATTCACTAATCTAAAAATAAATTTAACTTTGGGAATGTTGGCCACAGAATTTTATAAATTCATGCAAAAGGAATATGGTTTGTGAAACACAAGAAGTTTTATTACCAATCTAAAAATTGACAGATTATATTAAAAAAACAGGCTTCCTAGAGCTATGATTATAATTATGCTGTCAAAAATATTCCAGCTGTCCTGAAAATAATAATAAGGATCTAGAGCAATGATTTTGAAGATCATTTCTGCTGTAAAAATTCCAGTGAAGACCTGTGAAGAGGAAACAAAGATTGATATCAGTACAGAAGCACTGGGGGCACATCTCTCAGTAATGTCTCTTTCCATACTATATTTAGAGATTAGATTCATTTCCTTCCCATTAAATCTCCCCCCATGCAAGAGACAACCATAATCTTTAGAGGGCACAACAGCAGAAGGGAAATGGCACAAAATTTTCCCCACTCTCAACCCATCGGTGTTTCCCTTCCCTCCTCTCAAGACAAAGCTGGCGCCAATAAATGAGTGATAAACCTTGCAATGTGACCTGGAAAACCACCGATACTGGCTCTGGTGAACTAAAATCAAAAGCAATTCCCTAGCTGAGACGCTCACAACATGAATGTCTTATCTCAGCCCTAAGATAGATCTGTGTAGATATGAAAATTGCCGATGCCACTACTGAATATGGGCTCAATCCCGGGGATCTCTGCGCGCAAATCATGTGTGCGTTTCCATGCGGCACAATGTGCCGACAATGGAGAAGCACGTGGCTGCACACAATATCAGCAGACCATAGGATCAGGCCCACCGCCATGTTCACTACCTTGTTTCTTATGTACCATTCTTCACCTCAAAGGTTCCACCCTTGTGAGATTCTTTTTCTTCCATCAGGATAAAAGAGAGAGGATGTGGTTGATGTGTTGGTCCCAAAACTATTGAAGGCAGGCATGATAATACTTAACTCTGATACAAGCCTTTCATCCTGAATGATGACAAAGTAGTTCAGATGATGTCTCTTATTGGACCAACTTCTGTTGGTGAGGGTATTCAAGCTTTCTTGTCTATCACCTGATGAAGAATCCAATATGGCTGCATACCCTCATCAACAGACGGTGGTGCAATAAAGTAGTTCATCTGAACTACTTTGTCACCATTCAGGATGAAAAGCTTATATCAGTGTTAAGTATCATCATACCTTCCTTCAATAGTTCCATTCAAAGGTAGAATAAATTCTGGAAGAGCATTTCCTGGTCTATGTTTTACTCTCCCCACTCCAGAAATTTGAAAATGAAGGGAATTCCAAGAGTGTGAACTGAACACTGTCAGAGGGGAAGCTGGATTTGAATTTTTAAGTGGCTTAATTTACAGATGATGGACTAATATTTTCCCACTGCACTTAGGGTATTATTTGTGATGTATTTTTATATTTTGACAAAAGCACCTATTACATATGGCTAGGTGCACTTTTTACATAAATCAATACATTAATTACATTTCATAACAATTCTAAAAAAGATTAAATTTGAAAAGTCAAGCACTCAAAGTTGAAAAATGCCAGAAATCAGGTTGCCTGTGCTTATTTATTTATATTTATTTATATTAAAATTTATATCCTGCCCCCTCCCGTCAACAGACGGCTTGGAGTAGCTCACAACTTCCACACTTTAAAATCATAAAACAATAAATACAGTAAAAAACATAGACAAAAAGGGAAACTAAAACCAGTTAAATAAGATAAGAATAGTGAAAAACCAACACACACACACACCCTTCTCCTCCCCCTACCCACTCCTTTCCCTGAAGGCCTGGACAAACAGTCAGGTCTTACAAGCTTGGCGGAAGACCAACAGACCCAGGGCCAGTTGAGCTTCCTCCAACAGGGAGTTCCACAGCCATGGTGCACCCACCGAGAACTCCCTCTCCATTGTGGCCCCCTGGCTAACCCAGAGGACCTCCAAGAAGGCACCCCAGGTGGACCGCAAGGATCGCCCCAGTACCCGAGGAGTGAAGCAGTCTCTCAGAGAGGAGGAGCTCAAGCCGTGTAGGGCTTTAAAGGTTAAAACCAGCACCTTGAATTGGGCTCAGAATGCTATAGGCAACCAGTACAGAGCTCAGAGCACTGGTGTTATGTGCTCCTTACAGCCCATCCCTGTCAAAAGATGGGCCGCCGCTTTCTCTACCAGTTGCAGCTTCGGAACCGTCACCAGGGGCAGCCCCAAGTAGAACGCGTTGCAGTAATCCAGCTTCAAGGTGATGAACGCATGGATGAGGGTGGCCAGGTCGGAATCCGAAACATATGGTTGGAGCCTCTGCACAAGATGTAACTGGAGAAAGGCTCCCTTTGTCACCGCCTCTACCTGGCAATTCAGCCGAAGGCTGGGGTCCAACAGGACTCCCAAGCTCTGGACCTGGGGAGCCAGCGGGGGGCGGACCCCCTCAACGAGGGGAGCCATCACCCCAGCTGCCCGACCCACCAACATCACCTCCATCTTATCGGGATTTAGCCACAGTCTGCTCTGCCGCATTCAGTCAGCCACTGCCTCCAGGCACTGGGAAAGCACCGAGACTACAGGGCCTGGGTCAATTGAAAACGAGAGGTATAGCTGGGTGTCATCAGCATATTGGTGGCAACACATCTGTCTCATGACCTCCCCCAGGGGTTACACATAGATGTTAAACAATAATGGAGACAAAATAGAACCTTGCGGTACGCCGCAAAAGAGGTCGCGGGGGGCTAGATGTTTCAGTCCCCAGCACCACCGGCTGGCTCCTTCCTGAGAGGGATGAGCGGAACCATCCAAGGACCATCCCGTCCACTCCCCAGGGACCGCAATCATCTCAACAATAACTCATGGTCCACTGTGTCAAAATCAGCCAAGAGATTTAACAGGACAAGCAGTGTTGAATGCCCTGAATCTCTCTCTCGGCAAAGGTCGTCGACCAAGACCACCAGCGCAGTCTTGGTTCCATACCCTGGGCGAATCCCCAATTGAAAGGGGTCTATAAAACTGATGCCATCCAGGTGACCCCAGAGCTGCTGTGCCACTACCCATTCAATAACCTTCCCTAAAAAGGGAAGGTTAGAGACAGACCAGTAACTGGCCAGTACGTCAATGTCCAAAGACAGTTTCTTTAACAGGGGCTGCACCACCACCTCCTTGAGGCAGTCCAGCACCCTACCCTCCTGAAGGGAGGCACTGAATCACCCCCGCCAGCACCAGACCCAAGGTCTCCCTGGAGGCTTTCATCAACCAGGACGGGCATGGCTCTAATTCACAAAAGGTGGCCCTAACAGACCCCAGGACACCCACGGCATCAGCTGGAGTCACTTCCTGAAACTGATCCCACAAAGATGAACCAGACAGGAGATCCATAACCCCAGCTCTCCTTCCTCTGCATCAATCCTGGCTCTGAAATCGCACTGAATCCAAGTGATTTTCTCTGCAAAGTAGGTGAAAAACTCACAGTAGGCCTGGGATATCTCCTCCTCCAGGTGGCGGGATGCCGGACTGACCAGCCCCCTCACCACTTGGAAGAGCTCCACTGGACGCAACTTTGCAGCAGCTATGAGGGCGGCAAAGAATTCCTTCTTTGCCGCCCTCACGGCCACAGCATAGGACTGCAAATGGGCCTGATGCTGAAGCCGATCTGACTGAGCATGAGATGCCAGTGTCGCTCTAACCACCGTCCCTCCTGCTTCATACACTGCAGCTCCTCAGTAAACCAAGGAACTTACGATGATGAAGCGGTGGCAGCGGATGCCTTGGAGCCACCTGGTCGATGCCCTCCCCCCAGCAAGATGTTCCATCAGCTGAGTGGCCAGCAAGGTCCAAGGACATCTCCCCACCGCATCTTGGGACCACTGCGGTTCCATCAGCCTTCAGGGGCAGACCATTCTAATAGGTCCCACTCCTTTCCGGGGACTATTGTGCGCTAGTAGTCTGGCCTGCAGGAGGTAATGATCTGACCATGACAAGGGCATAGAACTAACCTCTCCCACTACCGGATTATCTGCCTCAAGGCCAGAGCAGAATATCAGATCGAGTATATGCCCCGCCCCCATGTGTTGGGCCATTGACCATTTGGAACATGCCCATGGTTGCCATGGCATCCATGAATTCACGCTCCGCCTCTGCAAGGCCAGTGCTGGTGTGGATGTTGAGATCCCCCAGGACCAAGGCCCTGGGGAAGTGCAACACCACCTCCGACACAAGTTTCACTAGAGCGGAGAGGGATGCCACTGGGCAGGAAGGAGCCCAGTACACCAGCAGCACCCCAGTTTTGTCCCCTGCCAAATCAAATATCACGTGGAGAGTCTCAATTCCTGGAATAGACTGCACTGGATACCTCCTAGCAGTCCAAGACTCCTTAAAACCATAGCTACACCGCCCCCCGCCCCAACCCTCAAGTCGAGGCTGGTCCTGCATGGAGTACCCCACCAGAACAAGTTCCACCAAAATCAGGCCCACCTCCCCATCCACCCAGGTCTCCATGAAGCACGCAAAGTCTGCCACCCCATCCAGAATTAAGTCCTGGATCACTGGTGCTTTATTAGCCACAGATCTCGCATTCAGCAGCAGCAGCTCCAAACAGAGGGACCTCAGATCTTGATCCATCCTCCCATCTGAGGGGGAGGCTGGCTCTGGGAATAGGCACCAAGCACATTAGTCCCCAGGCCACCAGTACCCTTCACCACCACCCCACGACCATACCTCCCTCTGCCCCAAAATGAGTCTGACAGCTGCTTCACCCTCCCCCCCACTCTAACCCAACCCCAACCGCTGGCTGCCCTGCCCAGGCCCCAGGGGAACCCCTCCTCCCTACTAAAACTACCCCCCCCCCAGTTCCCACCACCTGCTGTCACCAAGTGGTCCCCTCCAAAGTTTGCCCACACACACACCAGGGTGTCCCACCTCAGAAACTCCCCCCTCCCTAACCCAATTCCCCCTCTCCCCCACTGGAGTTGAGGACCCAATCCCAATGGCCATTCCCCAACCCCCCACTGTCCCCCTTAAGCTAAATTCCCAATATGTCAATGCCAGAAAAGCAATGGACTGGGATTTAGTCCCTAAGCCATGCACAAAACTAAAAATACAGTAATAACAATAAAAATGAAGCCGCTCTCTCAAGGTCTTCTTTCCAGGCTATACATTCAAGTTGACATCACTACACCAGCTGCTGCAATACATCTTGAGGGGACTCTGGAAGGGGGGGACCCCCTACACCTCCTGGTCACCTAACGGCCTGCACCCTTTGGTCGCAGTCCTTCGGGCAGCCGGCCAAGGACTGCCGCCCCTGGGAGCTCAGGCTCCTTTTCACGGATTCTGCATAATAAAAACTTTTACCTCTCAATTAAGTTGCCTGTGCAAGTCCTGTCTAAGTACATTTATTGCCAGTAACTTAATTCATAACTCCTTAGTCTTACATATTAGTGTGGTGTAAAAAGCAGGGATTTATTAGTTCTGTGATTTCTAGTACAAAGTTTAGATACGAAACATTCTAGAAAAACTTTAAGTAAATCTTGTGCACTTACGGGTGCATGTCTTCACTTACCCCATTGCTTATACAAATCACGGTTGTAAGATCACGATCATATTCTAGTGTCAAGAAGACAGTATTCACCACAATGCAAAGAGTGATAATGAGTTCAGTAAGTGGATCCATTATTATACTCTTCACGCTCCCCTTGAATTCTAACCACCGTGGGCTACAGTCCCAAATGAAATACTTTTGGATGAAGCGTTTCAAGCATGGTGGGAACTTCAAGGTTTTTTGCTGTTCCCATTCTATATGTAAGGAGAACAAAGCAACAGCTAAGTACACAATTTATGCAAAGTTATCAGGCAAGAGAAGAATCTCAGTCTAATATAACTTGAAGATGTTTTTACACCTCGCTCCCCATCACACGTAAGCGACTAGGACACCATTTGACACAGTCCCTAATCAAATCACTTATACACAAACCACTCCCTTCGGATATTTTAAAAGGTGTAAATCAGTAAATTCTTTAATAAGAGACATGGGTGATGTTACTCAACACTTCATGTCTGTAATAACCTGTATTTTTATGACAGTAGAGTATCCATGGTATGGAGAAATGCAATTTATTTACTTGTAACTGTAGTTCTTCAAAACATGTTGTCCTCACAGTGACACTTAAAATTTTGTAACACTGTGCGGACTCTTTGCAGAACCATCTCTTTCATCAGTGTGTCACACATAGGTCAATGCATGCTCAGGTGTGATTGTCACATGTGACAGACAGTATAGAGAGAGAGATGAACCCACCCTTCCTCAGTTTTGGCTCTTCTTACCCCTCAATCATTTCTGCAAGTTACAGAGGGGAGGAGGGTGGGTGGCTTTGTAAGGACAGTTCCTGAAAAACCTGTAACCTTGGTTCTTCAATATAGGCTCTGTCACTCACACACACTGTTGGGAGATGCGCCTGTGTAGATTGGCTCCAGGGTGCTTCTCTAAGCAGTTCAGCTGTCACACTTCATGGCCACTCCCCTCGAATCTTGCACTGTTGGTGGGATCACAGCGAGGCTATAAATTGGAGGGGCAGAGCACGAATCACCTCAGCTCCGTCCAACCTCCACACCAGAAAATCTACTCTTTAACGTGGACTCTGATGTTAGAGGGGAAGGAGGGCAGAAGGTGTGAATGACAGAGCCCATCTCAAAGAACCAAGGTTAGTAACCGTAGTTTCTTCTTCAAGTGGGGATCTGTGCTCTCACAGCATTAGGAGAGTGTCAAGCAGTAGTTCCTTAAGGGTGGAGGCTGAAGTCTAGTTAAAGAGGGACTGAAGGATAGCTCTCCCCAAGAAAGTGTCAGTTTGTGTTATGAGGTCCAGGGAATAATGTTTTATGAATGTTTGTGCAGAGCTCCATGTGGCTGCTTTACATATCTGATCTACTGGGAATTTCCTAAACCAGGCTCATGAGGTCGTCATCGCCCTGGTGGAATGAGTCTTTAGACCTATAGTGGGACCTCCACTTGTTAGCTGGTAACATAGGGAGGCTGCTTACGGGTCCGGGCCACCAGGAGCATATTACACCTGTGCTCCATTCTCTGCACTGGCTGCTTATAGTCTTGCAGACCCGATTCAAGGTGTTGGTGCTTACCTTTAAAGCCCTACACAGGCTGGGCCCCACCTACATGTGAGACCGCCTCACACACACACACACACACACACGGGACTCTGGATCGGCCCCTGCGGTCAACTGGGGGTGCCTTTCTCAAAGTCCCCTGGGTGTCCTGGGGAGCTACTATGGAGACGGTGTTCTTGGTGGCCGCACCAAGGCTGTGGAACTCCCTCCCAGTGGAGGTACGATTGGCCCTGGATCTCCCCTCTTTTAGATGATCTTGTAAGACCTGACTGTTCCATCAGGCCTTTTGGAGAATGAGATGGGTTAGGTGAGATGCTTTTGAGGGCTAGGGAGGGAGGGTTTGAGAATGAGATGGGTTGGGTGGGATAGTTTTGAGGGCTAGGGAGGGAGAGTTTTTGTTTTATATTTATAATTTTATGGCTTCCCCCTTAATGTGGTTTTATATTTGTATTTTATATGTTTCATATTTTTGTTTTAAACTGTAAGTCGCCCCAAAGGGGTGGGGTATAAAATTGTAGTAATAATAATAATAATAATAATAATAATTAATAAAGGGTTTAGTTCTTTCTAGATAGAGAGAGCCCGGAGGTAATGGCATACAGGTGGAACCGGGTGTAGCAGAGCCAGCCCAGGGAGGAGAGTCAGGGAAAGGCTCTGAGAGGGAAGCTGAAAGAAATGGAGAGAAAGCGGAGACAGAGAAGCTGACAGAGAGCTAACCGAGCTGAGAGGGAGAATTGAGAGAGGCAGGATTTAGGAGAGTTCTGTCTTAGTGCAGTAGGCAGAGGGCTTGCATGAGCTAAAAGTTTGTCTGGGCTGCAGAGGGAGTTTGTCTGGCCCAGAGAACCCAGAGGATGGTGGAGACTGGACAAGGGGTCTCTGGCCTGAGGAAGGTGCATGCCAAGCCAGAAGGATGGCTGGAGTGGTGAAGGAGAGCCCATGAAAATGAGGTGATGGTGCGGGACCTGCGGTGACTGCTCCCCCAATCCCCACTGTGCCGTGAGTTGACCGCGCTGCAGATCTGCGAGGAGGGCACCCTTGTCCTTGCTTAATTACAAGAGTCACTCTGCCAGAACCCCCAGCGGGGGATTCCCTGACTTGGGTTTACGCAGCCTGTCGCACCTGGTGCTTGTTCCGGCTGGACGGCCCCGCCCATTACAGACGGCAGAACTTAAAAAGCACCTATGGCCGTGCCAGAGGCGCACGCCGGGGGCAATGCACCTAAGGGCTGTGCACGCAAGGGCACATCCTTGTGCGTACGGCCTTAGACACCGGACAAGCAGGACAAGGAGCTTTTTTTACCCAAGACTTTTACATCTAGATGTGACTGAGAGTACTCCTTATTAGGATATTTGTCTCACCAACTGCCCCCCTCCTATGGGCAATTCCTTACAGCCTTCCAATGTGGAGGGCTGACTGACCCACAAGGTTCCGCATTTTTTTGCTTCGATTGTATTAATTTTTCCAGAGGCTCTGGATCTACTATATTATTAAGCACTGTGTTAGACGACTGCTGGTATAGAAATTCAATTTTATGGTATCTCACCCCCTATATGGGAGATATTTTAGGTGATTAAGAACAAAGTAAATTTATTTTTTGCAATGGAATTAAGATCGTGTGCTCTTCTCCCCCCTGCTAGCATAGTGGCAGAAATTGAGCAAGCAGAGAGAGCCTCGGCTGCTTCATATAACACCTCTATGATACAACCTAAATTAACACAATATTTTGCCTCTGCCACAGCAGCTAATCAATTTTAAAAAGTAAGTGAAGTTAGATCCTCTCTGAGACCTGATGCTCCTTCATTCCATAGTGTACCAGGTAATCCACGGTTAGTCTCGGATTCTAGTTTTATTGACTTACAGAAACATTTTAGAGCTTTAAACCAAAGATTTGATGACTTAAATATAAGATTTGAAATCAATCTGGATACGAGATATAAGGAATTAGAGGAGAAGATGGATCAAGCTAGTGACCTCCTCTTTTCAATGAAAGTTTTAGTTGGTAGCTTATGGTTAGAGTTTAACACCTTAAATGCAAAGTTAGCAACAGTTGATGTAGATAAATCACAAAAGAGAGAGATTGCCACTCAGACTTCCAATGGAAATGTGCCTGAGAATAATAAGACCCTTTTTAATAGATCTGGGATATTTCAGGATAATTTATGTCTTGCTATTAGCAGCAATAGACACACATCTGACCCTGATACATCTAAGCAAGGTCCAAAGAGCTCTCAGACAAAGAAACAAACTCAAGGAAAGGTGGAGTTATTAAATAATTACCCACCTGCCGCCACGAGCAGCAGAGAAATTAAGAGTAAAGAAGGAGAGCTATCCACGCAGCCCAAAAATTTGGCCACAGGAGACCAAAGAAAAATGGGTGCCTGCACTGATCTTCCACTTTAAGAAAGGGGAAAGGTTTAGATTCATCAAACATCAAACCTTAGATGAGCTGAAGCTTCTGGAGTTTCTCCAGTTTAAAATGGATGGTAACCTGGATTGTTCAGGCATACAAGAAATAAACGCCCTCATAGATAGAGGTTGCTTCCATAGATGGGAGATAACTTTTAAATCCCTGAAGACACAAGCCCAAATTTGAGCAGCTAGGAGACAATTGAAATACACCGTATTTATTCAAAGAGTAGAAAATACACTCGCTAGAGCAATTTTCACTCTCACTAAGCAAGCTCTAGATGGAAATAAGGATCTAATGTCCCCAGACTCTCTAGAATTAGAAGAAAGCGGCCAGGAGTGGCACACATTGGATATGACAGGCTCCCATAATTCGCCTATTTTGACTGCTACTGATGGTCAGACAGGCCTTTCTTTTGACTCTATGGCTGCATTTAATGAAGCTGATGAGATAGAAGAGACGGATGATGTCGCATCGAATCTCTCTATTCTCAATAGCACTGTCATTTTCAGACCAACTTCCTCAGCAGGCTATCCCTCTAGAGGAGACCTTAATCAGAGACAGGAGGCTCAATCCTACTTTCAGAACTCTCTTAGTTTGAATGCTTTGGCATATAGCGAATCAGGCCCAATACGATGACAACCACAGTCAGTTGCAACCTGCCTATCCTGGAACATCGAGGGTTTGAAAATCAAGTTAGGTTATGAAGAATGGAAGGATTTTACAACCTCCTATGATATCGTTGGTCTACAAGAAACCTGGCTATCAGCTTCAGAAGAGATCCCCCTGTGTATAAAAGGCTTTCGTATTTTTTAAATCCCAGGAATGTCCCAGGGGAAAAGAGGTCGACTGTCAGGTGGGGTAGCTGTCCTGATATCCACTAAGATAAAGGGGAAATTCAATTCTATTTATAATACAGTTAGGAATTGTGTAGCTATAGAAGTTAAATCTCATTTAGGAGACTATGTATTAATAAATATCTATATACCCCCAGAGGCTTCTAAGTATTACGACCCCAGTATATAGGAACAGCTGGCAGCTCTTTTAAATCAGGTAACTCAATCACACCCTGACAGTATAGTTTTAGTTTTAGGAGACTTTAATGCGAGAGTAGCCGATCTGGATGTCGATATATTGGATCCCATTTTATACTCTTGGTTAAAGATCCCTTCCCAGAAATCTTTGGATTCAATTGTGAATCCGCATGGGAAGAAACTCCTGGAGGTTATTGCAGAGCAGGGGCTTGTGATCATAAATGGGCGCACACATTCAGACCCCTTTAGGAATTATACATTTGATTCCAATTTAGGAGCCAGCATGATTGACTATATATTAACCCCCTGGGCTTATTTCCCTAACGTGAAAGATCTAAGGATTCTAAATAGGCCGGAGGGGAATCATAACCCACTTAGTTTGGATTTATTGATCCCGGAGAGTCAAGCAATGGTTACTGGTGCTACTCAGACTCCTGCCTGTTTTCGTATTCGGATAACATGGTCATCTGTAATAGTCACCAACTTGGCGCAATTGCTGCACTCTCAAAACTGGCTGAGCCTACGAGATTCTCTTTCTGTATCAGACAATTATGAGGAGATACACTCAGGGCTAGTATCAATTTTTGATCAACTTCTTCCGCTTGTTACTAAGACAGTGTCATCTCTGAAAACAAAATCGAGAACACCCTCTAGAAGTTGGTATGACAAGGAATGCAGGAAGGCTAAAACTGAACTTGGTAAACTAAGGAAGACCTGGCGTATATACCATCTAGATCAGGACTGGAACATCTATGTTAATAAGAGAAGAAATTATTTTAAATTACTAAGAGCTAAGAAGATAGCAAAGGCTTCCCTGCTTTGGGCAGAGATACAAGTTGCTGAGACTCTCCAGAACACTACTATGTTCTGGAAATTAATAAATGCTTGGAACCGAAAGCAAGATAGAAATAATGAGTCCCAGATCTCGGAGGACCAATGGGTCGCTTATTATGCTAAAATGTTTGAGAGCCCTGAAGATATCGTTATTCCCACACACATCAGTTCCTCTATCTGTGATTGTGCAACCGATTACGCCTCCCTCTTTAATGAGGTGGTCGATGAGCAGACAGTGCTGGAAGCAATAAACAAACTGAAATCAGGTAAAGCTGCCGGAATAGATGATATGCCGCCTGAAATATTCAAAAACTACCCGCACTGGTGGGCCCCCTTACTTGCAAAGTTTTTACACAGATAAATCATATTTAAGATATACCCAACTATTGGGCTATGGCAGTAATTGTTCTGATCTTTAAGCAGGGGGACACAATGGATCCCACCTGCTATAGGCTCATTAGCTTACTCCCAATAATTAGTAAATTATATTTGTGAGTGCTTCTTGGGGCACAAGAAAAATGGATCTTAGCCCATGCAAAATTAAATGAAGAACAAGGGGGTTTCTCCTCTGGGAAATCCACATTAAATAATTGTTACATACTGAAGCATCTAGTAGATAAATATGTTAACATCAGATGCGGGAAACTTTATGCAGCTTTTATAGATTTCGCTAAGGCGTTTGACTCTGTGCCCAGGAAGTTGTTATGGTATAAGCTGAAGAAAATCAGGGTTCCAAGCCAACTTCTAGATTTAATAATTAAACTACATGAAGGAACAAAAGCGGTTGTGAGGATGGATTTCTATGGCAGAATGACTAGGCCATTCCCTCAGTGCAAAGGGGTCAGGCAAGGCTGTTTATTGGCACCTCTTTTATTTAATCTCTTTATAGATGATATCGTTCCGGACTTCCGGCAATCGTCTTGGCTAACCCTACTCCACCGCGTATAAGGGAAAGGGAGATTTCTATTCTTCTCTACGCCGATGATATTGTGATCCTCTCACAATCCAAATAGGGACTTAATCAATGTCTGGACTCCCTTGGTGAGTACTGTTTAAGGAATCAGTTGAAGAGTAATAACAAATATAAAGTGATGAGCTTTGGTGCTAGTCGGGCCAAACCTAAATGGTGTGTCGGCTCAACAGAGCTAGCTCAAACAATGCATTATACTTATTTAGGTCTGACCTTTACTTCTGCAAGTTCATGGAAGATCAATAATGATCGCATCGCAGCAAAAGCACACCAAACAGTGGGGGGGATATTGAGATTATATTTTGCATCCCTGGTCACCTCTATAGAGCAACTGCTTTCAATTTTCTCCTTAAAAGTCCTACCATAATTATTATTTGGGGAAAAACTTACTTTTACAGGCTTTACTGCTAAACTGGAGACCCCTCAAAATCACTTTATGAGAAATCTTTTGCGGGTATCAAGGGCTACTCCCACCCCCGACAATGCTAACAGCCGAAACAGGCTCTATTTCAATTTTGGCACGTGCAAACATCAGAGCGCTATGCTATTGGCTTAAGATCATACAAGGCAGGGTTTCTGCTCTTGTATTTAAATGCTATCTAGAACAAAAAGGGCATTCAGGTCCGTCCAGTATACCTGGATAAACCATGTCAAAAGGCGTGCCATGGTGTTGCAGCTACGACAAACTGATGATGGATCCATGGATCCTATATTATTGAAAAGAGAAATTAAAGAGAGAGTTACAGATTTTGCTCAAAAGAAAGATTTGGAAGTTCTCCATTATAATAAGATTACCTGAATTTACCTGCAGATTAAGCAAACAATTATGCTTGAACGCTACCTAGTGGTAATACAGGACCCCAGATTGTGGAGAATGATGACCCTCTTCTGCTTTGAATTAATAGAGACAGCGGTAGTGACAGGAAGGAGAGAGCATATTCCCTATCGGAACACGACTTGCAAACACTGCTCTTATGAGATAGAGACATTATCCCATATTATACTCGAATGCCCATTCTATGATGACTTGAGATCAGTATGGATAGATCCAATTTTGGGGAAAGATGGCTTCCCTGCAGAAAGGAAGATTGAATTGCTAATGACGACTTCAGAGCCGCCCTAGATTAAACTGATTACTATGTTTCTTCTATTGCTGCAAAAGAGATTACGGTAACCGCAGGTTCACTATGGTATGAAATATTAAAGGGACTCAGAGTGTATTCGCTGCTAAACCGTTCCCAATCTTTTAAGAAGACGTTATCAAATACCTGGTCTTATTTCAATTTCTTATGATGTTTTTATTTGTGTCAAACATATTTCAATATGCGTGACACTTTTTAATGTTCTAATGTTTTATGTTTTGTTATAGCAGAATTGCTGATACAATAACATTTATATATATATTTAGAGAGAGCCCTTTTAATGTCCAAGTTGTGAAGAGTTATTTCCCTTTTGTTGGAATAGGGTTTCAGAAAGAAGACTGGTAGACTGATGTCCTGTGATGTGAAATTGGGAGATTACTTTGGACCTAAAGTAGTGCGGGGAGGGGGAGTTGAAGCATTACTTTATCCTTACTAAAAATCATGTAAGGGCAGTCTATATGTTGAGATGTTGGTGGTGCACATGCGGAACTGTGCAGGGGTGGGTGGGACCGTTCTTGAATGGTTCCATTCATTCCTGACTGGAAGAACCCAGTGAGTGGTACTCGGGGAGTGTTTTTCATCATACTGAGACCTCGCTTGTGGTGTCCCTCAGGGTTCGGTGTTGGTTTCCCTCCTGTTCAACGTATATATGCAGCCTCTTGGCGAGGTGATCAGGAGGTTTGGTGTATGGTGCCACCAATATGCTGATGACACCCAGCTATACCTCTCTTTTTCAACAAGCCCAGACCCTGCAGTCTCCGTGCTTACTCAGTGTCTGATGGCTGTGGGGGATTGGATGAGGGCTAATCAACTGAAGCTGAATCCCAACAAGACGGAAGTGATGCTGGTGGGTAAGGTGATGGAGTTAACGGCCCTCATCATTGATGGGGTCTGTCCTCCATTGGTTCCCCAGGTGCAGAGTCTGGGGGTACTCCTCGATGCGCAGCTCTGCCTGGATGCTCAGGTAGAGGCTGTGGTGAGGCATGCCTTTCGCCAATTACATCTGGTACGTTGGCTTAGGCCATGTGTTTCGGACTCTGACCTGGCCACCATTATCCATGCTTTCATCACCTCTAGACTATGCTATGGTAACACACTCTACATGGGGCTACCCATGGTGACGTCCTGGAAGCTGCAGCTGGTGCAGAATGCGGCTGCCCATCTTTTGGTGGGACTGGGTTGCCGGGAGCACATTACATCAGTGCTCCGTTCTCTGCGTTGGCTGATGATAGTCTTCCGAGCCCGATTTAAGGTGTTAGTTTTAACCTATAAAGCCCTAAACAGTCTGGGCCCTGTCTATCTGTGGGACCGCCTCACCCTTTGGGTTCTGGACCAGTCCCTGCGGTCATCAGGGGATGCCCCTCTTCTGGTTCCCCGAGTCTTCCGGGAGGTCACGCAGGGGAGGGCGTTCTCGGTGGCTGCACTAAGGCTGTGGAACTTCCTTCCAGTGGGGATGCATCTGGCCCAGGACCTTCCCTCCTTTCAAAAAAGTTGTAAGACTTGGCTGTTCCATCAGGCATTTGGAGGGGTAGATGGGTAGAGGATGGGGGAGGAGGGGGGGGGAGTGATATGTTTGTTTTTATAATGTTATGGTTTTATAATTGTTGATCTATGTTGTTGTAAGCCACCCCAAGCTGCCTGTGGCAGGAGGGGCGGGATATTAAATCTTTTAATAAATAAATATACGTAGAAGTGCTAATTCCCCTAGTAATTCTGCTTTTAACAATGGTGTCTCCACCAGTTGCCTGGTACTGATGTCAGGTTTACTGGACTGTAGATTCCAGGGTCACTTATGGAGCCTTTCTTAAAATTGGTGTTACATTAGGTAACCTCCAAGCTTCTGACAGAGGAGGATTTTAGCAATAAGTTACATATTACTGATAGTAGTTCAGTAATTTAAAATTTGAGCTCTTTCAGTACCCTTAGATGAATGCCATCTGGCCTAGGTGACTTGCTACTCATAAATTGTCAATGTGCAATACGACCGCTTCCGGTGTGATGCTAATTTCAGATAATTCCCCAGATTCTCATCACCAACAAAAAAAATATTCTGGTGTAGGTATCTCCCCAACATCCCCCACAATAAAAACTGATGTGAAGAACTGATTTAGTTTCTCAGCAATGTCCCTGTCATTTTGGATTGCCTCCTTTATTCCCTGGTCATCTAGCAGACCAATTGCCTCTCTAGCAGGTTTCCTGGCTCTGATGTACTGGAAAAATATTTTACTATTGGATTTGGTATCCTTAGCAAGTTGTTCCTCAAATTCCCTCTTGGCCTGTTTTATACTTTCTCCATCCATGTCTATACTCATTCCTATTTACCTCATTTGGCTGATTAAGTTTTCCAATAGAAGGTGCCAGTATGTCGATATTACTGATACTAAGGGCAACTCACTGTGGTTAGTGTGGTGGTGGAGCGTTGTGGTGGTGGAGAATGCGCACCTTCTGAAAATGTCAGTTTTTCTCCCCTCTCTATCTAGTGGCAATGTATCACTGGATTTATTTTTCTCTCTCTCTCTGAGGAGGCTTGAACCACCACTGAATTAGGGTGTTTTATAAATGAAAAGAACATTAATAATTAGGGGTAGGGTGTTTTGTAGGAGAATTAGGAATAGGGTTTTTTTAATAAATGAAGAGAAGAAGTGGCCAGGGGCTCAAATGGTGGTAATATAAGTGACTGCATATCCCTCTGATGGTACAGGATAATATACATTGTATTGTACGTCTATTGGATATGTAGCTGATGGAGTTTTCCAATGAAGTCTAGAATTCTTCATTAGTTTCTTTGAGAGGGGTAATGTATTTTTTTTTTACTCTCCCCACCCCCCGGCGAGTATGCTTGTGAAATATTTTATATACTTCCTCCACCGAGACTGTTTTTAGATACAGGCCCTTTTCAAACGGGCTGCAGTGGGGGGGGGGGAGGGGGATGGGTGCGCACCAGCAGCGGGTGGAGGTGGGTGTGCGTCTGTTCCCACAAGCACACGCCCATCTCCACTCATCTCCATGCAAAGAGCAACCAGCATTGGTGCCAGTTGCTCCATGGGTGATGGGTGGAGGTGTGCGGAGATGAGTGGAGAGTGGGAGCACGCATGCACCCCCACCCACCGCCAGCGGTGTTCCCATGGGCACACAACACCCCCACCGCTGGCAGTGTCAACCCATGGTGTTCTTAAGGATGCCACCCGAAAAGGGCCTAAGTGCAATCATTTTAGTAATCAGAGTTTGAAACTTCCTGTGGCCTTCAGATGTGGTTACTTGTGCTCGATCTGAAATATTGTCTGAGAGGGAAAATGGCAAATCTTCTGACTCTGCAGAACTTGTGTTTAAAGTATTAGGTGTGGAAGAGGAGGTGTTTTTTGTGAAGTTTCTGACTTTGTGTGGATTGGATCCTTTTGGGAAACTGTTTCCTTGGTCTGTCTTTCTGGTATTATGAGCCACCCTTTGTCTTCAGGAGAAGAAATGTATAAATAATTAAATAAATAAATAAATAATCTTTGGTTTTGTGGATATAGAAGTTATTGCATCTTTGTTGCTCAGTGCTGTCCCTGGTGCTGAGTGAGGAATACATGGTTCCAAGGCTTGTGTGGCTGGCTGCTGTCACTGGTGGTGCTGAAACGGTGAGAGGTGTGACGGTGCTGGATAATGGTGGTATTGGAGGCAGAGAAGCAACAGAAGTCTTTATAACTTGCTGCTGTTGAAGCTGAGTTGTTATTCATGTACCTGTATTGAGATCAGTTAGGGCTACAGTTGATGGTGCCATAAGGTCATTTGGTCATAATAGTGCCTTTAGGGCTGTCGCTATTTGAGTTAGAGGTGTCTGTGGCTCTGCAAGAGGACACACAGCTTTGGTAGCCATAACTGGAGTGGGCAGCAGCTTTGGAGTTGGTGGTCTGCTCAAGTATGTAGATGGGGTTGTATTGTCTAGTTTTTATTCTCCTAGTAAGGTACTGCTGGTATGGAGGCTGGTACAGTGGGTGGTTCCCATGGTGGTGGTTGGTATTGAGGGGATGGCAGTACATCCATGGAACTTGTTGTGATGCCACCTATGATGGAGAATATGCTCCAGCTTGGTGCCCGTATGGAGATTGGAATGAGGATGTCAGGCTGGTAGACAGCCCTTATTTTTCCCTACTGAAGGGGGTGCAGATGTCCTTATGAAATGAGTTGAGAGGGTGTGACTTGGCTCATCTGTATCTAGGCAAGAAGATTGTGGAAAAAACTTTGGTGACCCCATTAGAGAGCCCTTTGTTGTTGCTGAAAGGGTGGCTGGAATAGAAATTGGGATCTGTGGTGCGTCATGTAAGGAAATTGCTTCTTGCTCTGGATGAGGCAAAGTGGGTGGGGTAGGGCCAATCTGAATTTTTTGTGTGTTTTTTGAGGAAGGATTATCCTTTTCTAGTGTCTTCTCTCTCCTCTGCTTTTTAGTTTTTTTCTGAGCTTTTTTGTATGTGTTTTCTCTTCTGATCTCTTTTCCAAACTGAAGAAATTGGGGGAACTAGCTGTAAACTGTTTTCTGTGGTTCATCAAAAAGAAACCAGAAGGGTGTCCCTAAATGCCTAACTCTGTGGTGGTTGGAAGGAAATGAGGTGATTCGCGCTCTGCCCCTCCTATTTATAACCTCACTACAATCTCACCAACAGCACAAGACACGAGGAGAGTGTGTCATGTGGAGTTATGAATTACAAAATATTTATTCTTTAAATTTGGCTCACAAACAATAAAAATATTAAAGCTCATATTTAAAAAACCCTTAAACCCTCAACCCTCCCACCAAACCCACCCAAAGCCCCCTCCCAACTACCCACACCCAACCCCCCTTACAACCCAACCCCCAAACCACTCAACCAACCCACCTCTACCCCCACCCACCAAATGCTTTTTCAAACAGAAAAAGTCTAATACCGCCTTCTGAAGAGCTCCAGGTATGGTGCGCCACTTTGGGCAGGGGGGCATTCCCCTCCCGCCCCCCAACCGCCAGCTCCCCAGGTCACTCTGGAGTGGGGTTATGCATTTTTTTTTAAAAACCTTCAGAAATGTCCCTTCAGTTGCAGCGGTGCAGTTCCACAATCAGCGCTTTTAGTAGCTGCGCCGACAGCGCTGCATTTCCAGGTCCATTGGGGAGGTCTGTTGTCATGCTCTCTGCACATGCATGCACCAGCAAAAGAAGAAAGAACTAGGTGCCAGCAGCAAGCACGTTGTAAGCAATCTAATGTGGCAGCTGCTTGGCTGAGCTAGGCTAAGGCTTCCTTTTGGGGTGGGGTAGCTGGCTCCTCCTATTGGCGCAGCCCGGCTGGGCAGGACCAACAAGAGAAGCCAGCCACCCCATCCCCTAAGGAAGCCTTCAGGGACAAAAGTGAGGCATCCCACCCAATATGGAGTGGCGCCCATGGATGGAGTATATGGGTGGCTAAGAGCACCATCCATACTGCATAATTGAGAAATAGCAATGTTTTAATAGTGTCGCTGGGGGCACGATTTTATTGCAGGGATGTGCCGGCATTATAATTCATGCCTGGGTGGCACAAGTAGGCGCCCAGACCAGGGGGACTTGTTGTGTGGACTGGGATTGGGGGGGAGGGAGAGGAGGGAGGTGGAGCCTAGGAGATGCTTCTTCTAACTCCTCCTGAACTGTACGTCTTTGGGGCCTTTTGCTCCTTTTATGTGCCTCCTCCCCCTCCCCAGGTGGGCAGATTAGTAGTTAAGGGTGATTTGGGGGTTCTTGGGATGGGGTTGGGTGGGTGAGTGGGGGCAGAATGGGGACTCTGGGAGGGTGTGTGTGGGCAGAAAGGACTCAGGGTGGGATTCGGTGGGGGGGTGTACTGTGGGCAGAATGGGGGCACTTGGAGGGGGATGTGGGCAGAATGGGGGCCCAGGGAGTGGGACTGGGAGCAGAATGGGGGCCTTGGGGTAAAATGGGGGCTCTTGGAGGGGGACATAAGACTTGGAACCTCTATGCTAGGCAGAGCCTATATTATACCCCATGTGGGGCCAGGCTCTGCAGTCTGGCTACCAATTTTCATGCCAAATTGCTGTCTGGCTTGTGCTGGGAGGGATTCTGCATTATAGTGTTAACAAAATGTGGGTGCTGCAAGGTAGAAATATTTCATTTCCAGTTCCTGCTCACGGAGACACAAATCTGAGTCCTGGTCGTTCACTCTCAAGTGGCTAGTCTGAGCAGTGACTCTACACAGCCCAGCTGCTGCCACATTTACCCCCATGTTTATTGTTTACTCACCCGCACCCCCAAGTGGACAAGTTGTCACAACTTGATGCATCAGGCAAATGCCAGGGTGCATCCGCCATGCCCCATGGCACGGTATTCTATTCTCCCTCAACTACTCCCTAGTGGAGTGTTTTCATGAATACTAAAAACCTTTAATGTATAGTTAATTTAATTTTCTCTGCAGTTAAGTGTTCATGTATAAAAGGCCTTAGATTCCCAGCAGCTATTAGAGGGGCCCATGCTATGGGAATATGGGAATACTGGGGAAATTTTGTTGAAAGAGGTTTTTATTATATTTTTTGTTATATTCATAATGCTGTCTGGCTTGTGCATTGTAGTATTAACAGAATGTTAAGGAAACCCAGAGCTTGGGATAAGTACTTTTTAAATTAAAATCACAGTAGGTTCATAGTGGAAAATTCAGCCCTCTCACTTCCATCAGGAATTAGGGTGTGTCAAGAGGCTTATAAATATGAAAACTAGTTAATGGATTCATTGTAATCTTTAGAAAAGATGTGTTGTGCTGTATGTTGAGTACAGGTTGGTGTAGATTCTTATTTTGCCCAGTCTTGCTGCTGCTTTTATTAATGTTGCCTTGCTGACTGTGTATGCCATCCAAAAGTCACAAAAGGTGTTAGATGTAGATGTTCCCCATAGTGGTTCTCAAACTGAGGGGCAGGTTCTCTGAGGGACGGCACAGAAGGCATTCTGGGATGGGAAGAAGCATATCTAGGAGATGCTTAGCTCCACTCTGACTGAACTAGGGAGGATTTCCAAAGTGCTGTATCAGAGGTGGGAATCTTTTTTTCCCTCTCAGGAACCAATTGCAGCATTTATGGTGTGCATGCCATGTTAGGATTCCACATAATCCTGTTTCTAAGGGTGTGCAATTTGTTTTCATTATTATGATAACGAAAATGAAAATTTTACTTTTTGTTTTCGTTATTGTAATAATGAAAACAAAATATAACAACAAAAACACAAATGAAAATGATTTTCATTTTTGAAATAATGAGGAAACACTGAAAAACGTATTTCTGGCTATAACGTTTTTGCCTCTTATTCAATTCTGATGAAACTTTGGGAGATTGAACCTCCAACAGAGGGCACTGTGTGTACCAAAGTTTGGAAAGATTGGATAAAAGAAACCAATTTTATAAGCAATTGTATGTTGTGATTTTAAGAAAAGCTGCATACACATTCCTGGTTACAACTATTTTATCTTCCATCCAGTTTGCATGAAACCTGTGAAGATTATGTTGCTCCCCAAGATTACCAATTCTACCAAATTTCAGAAAGGGTCCTGATATAAGCCATTATCTTGAAAATGCATTTCCGGCTGTAACATTTTTATATTCCATCCTGTTTACAAGACATTTGGCAGGAATGTATCCCACACCTTCCCTGTCATCTCTGCCAAACTACAGGACAATTTGATAAAGGACCCCAATTTTAAAAGCAATTGAAGTTGTCCCCTTAAAGACCATTATTCGGATAAACAGCAGCACATGCAGTGCCAGTCAGAGGCAGGCACTTGGCGTGGCGGGGGGATGGGGGAAGGCTGTAGGAAGGAGGATGGGGAGCAACCCAACAGACTAACAGACATATTCACTGGCCAATTTACTGCATGCTTCCAGCTTTGCAGGATCGATCGGTGGTAGCTTCGAGGCAGGCATAGGGGGCGGCCCTGAGGCAGGCATAAAAGGGACACAACTGGGACTTTGGGGATAGCATCTCAGCAATCAGGAGACATAGTTTACACATCCAGGCTGGCCAATTATCATGACAATCACATCCTGCAGCACTGTGACAGAGGACATAAGAGAATCTCTATTGGCTCTTTCTAAACAGATGCTTCTGACTTCTCAGTAACAAGTGGGGGAGAGACGTTGGGGTGATTACAGCACAGAATGAGGCTATTTGGTTGACATTTCTGCTGGCCAATTGGCATCACAAACAGATCTTATACCACAGTGGCACGTAAGAGAATTCCTGGCATAGGCTCCTTCTCTGCATATGCTGTGCAGGCTTATACAATTGGGACCCTTTATCACATCTTTCTGATATTTGGCAGAGATGATCCTGAAGGTGTGAGATACAGCCCTGCCAAATTCTTGGTTGAACTACAAAGATGTTAAAGTCAGACATACATTTATAAGTTAATTGCTTATACCACCAGAAACCCTTTATCCAATCCTTCTGAAAGTTGGCATAGATAGTAAACTTGGGGAAGGTTTAATCTTGCCAAGTTTCATCCACATTAGGTGGGAGACAAAGAAGTTACAGACAAGTATGCATATGCAGATATTTGCAATATAACATAATTCAACTGCTTATACAATTGGATTCCTTTATCCAATATTTTTGAAATTTGGTACACTTAATGCCAATCCATTGGAGGTATAATCCCTCCAGGTTTCATCCAAGTATAATGAAAAACAAAAAAGGTACAGTCGAAAATGTGTTTTCCATTGAAACCAATGGAAATTGAAAATGAAAGCAAAAACAAAAATGAAATTTCGATATTTACAAAAGATAATGAAAACAATAAACATAAAAGAATAACGACATGGGTCCCTGGTGCACACCTCTACTGTTTTCCTGCATTTTCTATGCATTTTGGTGCGTGAATGCCACATGGTGAGTGCTTTCTTCCCTCTCCTGAACTGTGCAGGCCTCCTCTCCCTGCGTAAAACTCTATGCAGCATTTATGGTGTCCCATTTAGGATTTCACATAATTCTGTTGGCTTATGCAGCATGCAAAATTCCGTGCATTTTAGTTGGGACCGACGCTGGTTGTGCATTTCAGATATTGTAATGTTGCTTGAATTGCACCTTAAGTAAGGTATTGGAAATTTCTGTAATCAGGGCTAGCTGTTATCATACTTCTGTTTTCTCTGCTATTGTACTCCTGCCATTGAACACATACTGGTTACTGGACTCGGGTCCCTGCCCAGTGGGCTTACAATCTAAGAAGGACAAGCCCTGTTTGCCCCCATGCACTCTGGACTCACTTGGCTGAGGCTCTGTTGTTGTTTGCTAAAACTGCTGTCCTTCTGTGCATGTTCTATTCCTTCTGTGCATGTTCTGTTCCACTGATCATAATAATGTAAGTGTTCAGTTTGGGGGCTGGCTCTGCTTACCGTGGGGTTGGCTCCACCTACCATTGGCCATGCCTACTGCTGGCCCCACCCACTGCCCCACCAGCCTCAGAATCCACCAGTCACCACTGAAATGCTCAGGCCTGGGTTCAAACGAATATGATATGAATACATATGGTCTCAGCATTTATATGTTTTAAAGGCCATGTGGTGAAACCAAAAGAGTATTTGGTGTCTAAATGATCTGCGTAACATGTAGAACTTTATGGTATGGATTACATGATATGAATTATAGATTGTATGAGCCAGAGTGAAAGTTATCGTAAAAACTTATGAAATGGTGCTTGATAGTACCTAAAGGGGGAGACGTCCTGAGGAAGTGAGATTCAGCATTCGACCAAACCCAGCTGAAAGATAGACTGAAAAGACTGTGAGAAATCAGTTCAAGAAGAAGAGTCCAGCTACGATCATCTAGCTCTGTACATGGATTTTTTTAGTAGGGTAAGAATTTAGATAGGGACACTTCTAAGCCAAGTCAGCATTGCGCATTGTTTGGCTTTGATTTCTTTATGCACTTTTTGTATTTACTCTGAACCTATATTATCGGTCTTAATTCTTATATAAAACTTTCTCATTATAAAGCTTGTGTCTGTGTTGTTACTGGTACTCGATAATGACTGAGGAATTCTGGGATAGATACCGGGACATGCCTGACTGATACCTTTTTGTGACTGAAGAGCCGCTGAGATACAAGGGAATTAACCCCTTATAGGTTGGCAGTGGAACCCAGTAGTGACTGTAAATGGGGTAATTGAGTCATGGCTGGTCCAGTGGTGCTTTGGGGGACAGCCAGCTGAAGGGGAACCCCAAATGCTGGTCATAGAGGGGCCATTAAGAGCAACAGCTTTAGAGACGCATCCCAGAGCCAATATGGGCAGGCACAACTCCCAACGGTGTGAGTGCACGGAACCCCACTCCAAGAAGAACTACAATTATGATAACTTGCATTTCTTCTTCAGGTGGTTCACCTCATGGATCCACACTTATGGATGATTGTAAAGCAGTCCCTGTCAGGAGGTAGGACTGCAAAAATATACAAGTCATCTGAACTTCATGAAGCTATATGGACCGTGGTGTCAACCAAGTCTGTATTACTTCCTTGATGTTAAAAATTACTCTTTTCTATTGTAGACATTGATGAGCAGGCTATACAGCTTCACCTTATTCAGTTGTATTCTATGGAATACAATATGGTGGTCCAACATTTAAGTCTGCTATGCAAATATTAATACTGTAAACACTTGCTGATTACAGATGCAAATGATTGCCAATGTGAGAAGGTCTTTCTCAGATTACCTCATTATTGTTGATTAGTAAGAGATAATTTTGGTAGTGTTATAGTGAAATAAAATTATATATGTATATACATAACTACATTTAGAATGTATTTACATAATAATAAGAACTGTATAAATATAAAACACTTACGATATTTAGCCACTGGAATTATAATATATATAATTAATGCAATGTAAGTGACTTGCTAGGTATCAACACAGAGACCCATCCCCACAGTTGGCATCACCAATGATGGTCTACATTTTATAGCTGCAAGTCTTGAACATTCTGGATTTTATGTTGTTATCCCATTCTCAATGGTGATAACCTGAGATGAGATGGGAAGAAGAGAGTCTGCCCTAATTTCTACTTTATCAGACTTAACATTCAGCTTTCTTGAAGTCTCTGATTAAACAACACAACAGTGGTGTTCATAACCCTACCAGAACGGATTACCCAGTAAAGTCATTTCTGGGTTTTGGATTTTCACTAAGATTAACAGGAATCTGCCCACTGATTCCAAACATATGTCCTGAAAATTTTCATTTTTTTTTCCAGGTGTGGTATTAAAAAGTAATTACAGACAGAAAGAGAAATACCATGGAGTTTTAATGTAGAACCTCACTTCATTTGGTCAGCAAGCTTAAACTGACTGGATTTTTCTAACTCTGCCTTCTTCAGGTTGGCTACAGTGACTGAGAAATGTGAGCAGGCAAAATGGGATCCTTGGGTATACATTAGCTGTGTATTGGAAAAAGTTAAAAAGTGCCATACTGGGTCAGATCAGTCCAACTAGCCCAGTATCCTGTCTCTTAACAGTGGCCAGCTTTGGTTGATTAAGAGAAATGCACAAAAGGTTATATAATACCACCTGCTATTCACTCCAAGCCCTCAACAATCTGGAGTCTCATCACCCGACCATCTTGACTCATAGCTATTTATAGACTTATCCTCCCAGAACTTATCCAGTCCTTGTTTAAACTCAGCTATGCTACTAGTCTTCAAATCATCCTCTAACAATATGTTCCATAGATTAACTGTATGAGTGAAAAAATATTTCCTTTTATTTGTTTAATCTGCTGCTAGGTAATTTCATCAGGTGTCCCCTAGTTCTCATAATTTGAGCAGAGATGTGGGGCAGAAACCGTTCTGGAAAACTTTCCACCACCATATTTTTCTGTGGAAAATTTTCCAGGGCTTCCATTAATGCGTGGGGCTACTTAACTGTGGGCAGACCAAGATTCTCTTGGGACAGCTGTTCTTATGTGAGCAAGTCAGATGAATCTGCTCTACTAGGATCTTTCTTATTTCCTTGAGGGAAGGGAGCACACTTGATTATTTGTCTTTTCCTTCTGCTTTTTCAACCTGCGTTATTCCTTGCTTTTTGTCTTTGTCTCAGAGGAGGAACTCCTGGGGAATGGAATATCCCAAATCCCTGTTTCAATTGGCTCCTTCTGAGTGGCAGTAGTAATACAACTTTGCAAATTTCACTATTTTTTACTTTGCTCCTACTGGCGAAACACAGTAGAAAATCACCAGTTGCACAGCTAAGCACAGTTAAGAATCTGCTGCGTGCAGAAGCAGTTCTGACAAAAGATTGGTCATTCATGAATGTGACAGAAGAAAGGTACTGTCTCTTGATGGAACTAGGTAGTGTAAGCACTTCTACAGATAGTGACAGTGAAACTGAAGAGGGCCCTCAGTGAAAGTTAACTGTTAGACAAGTATATCAGTGGACAATACTGGCAACATATGTTTGGGCATGCTAAAAAAAACCAGTGTATGTTAATATTTTTAGTTCCTGCCGCCACCCTTAATTGTTTTTAAATGTTCTACTGTTCGGTTATGTTTTAAGATATTTACAAGTCAATATAAATAATTTCCAACTTTGAATTTGTTTCAATATAAAACAGTTAAGAACCATGTTGTGTGTTTATTGATTTTTTTCTCTCCCCCTAATCAAATATTGCAGTTGACACTTGGCAAGCTACTGGAAAAACTTTGAGATATTACAGCATATAAAATTAATATGGTGAATTGTTTAATCTTGTTTACTAAAGATATAGGTAAAACATGCCAAACCACACCACAATCTATCTAAGGGATCAGGAAAAGTTGCATAGAAAAATTTTCTAATAATTATGCATATTTTATGCCAAATTAGAAAAAATTAGCATGGGAAAATTTTCCAATTCAAAATTTTCTGGAAAACCCACATCACTGATTTTGAGAAGAGTTATTTGCTCTTAATCTAAATCAGGGGTTGGGAACCTTTTCCCTCCCAGGGGCCACTTTGAAAGCTTGCACAAGCTCCGAGGGCCACACAGAAGTTGGGGCGGGGGTGCTTAAAGGATGCACTCAAGGGAAGGAGGGCCCAAATCATGGAATTTGTCCCCGATCCTTGTTTGTATGACCTCATCCCTGTTCCTTCCTTTCCTTTGAGCTCAGTTTTTCAGTGATTGGAGGTAAGAACTGGATCCAAGGGCCAGATCCACGAAGTGGAAAGGGGCCACATAAACGTTTGCTGCAGGCCGCATTTGGCCCCTAAGCCCGAGGTCAGGTTTTCCACCCCTGATCTAAATCAAGGGTGGGGAACCTCCGGCCTTAATTTCTTTTGCAGTTCGCTGTCAAAGGGCCCCTAGAGGATCCCCTGCACTGTCATTTAATGCTGCCCAGTGGCTGCACTCCACTACCCCACAGAGCACTTTCAGGCCAGCAGCCACACTCCTATGTAGGTGAGAAAGCTCCTCTCCTCCCCGCAGGATGCTCTGGCCTGTGGAACCCTGCAGGGGTGAGGGATCTGCCACCCACTCCTACTATGAATAATGCAGGGGCGTAGCGTCCATTGAGTGAACTCAGCATAAAGCCGGGGGCCTCTAGGCCCCCGGGGCCGCTGCCTGGCCCCGCGGAGTGCAGGGGCACCCCACATCATGGGTGGGTCCTGTTCCCTCACCTGCCTCTGCATGTTGTAGTGCAGCAGCAGCAGCACACCAGGAAAGCTGTTTGTAAACAAACTGCTCCCCATGTGAGTGATCAGAAGGTTGTTGCCTTGTAAAGAAGGTTCTTCAAGATGCCATCTAACATTCTCACAACTGGGTTGTGCATGCTCACCATATTCAAATAATAGACAACATGATGGTCTCAAGCTCCTCTAATATAAAAAGCAGTCCCCACCCCTCAGAATGACAGTTCCTTCCAACCCTTTCTAGGAATATAAGAAAGGAGAATTGGTTACCTACCTTCGGTGAATTCCTTTCTCTCATATCCCTGCATACTCCTCCAGATGGGTAGTTCCACCGTTGACCGCCAGGAGGCAGATGAGCTTTTTTTTTTCCCCCCCCCTCTCTGTGCCTGCGTCACAGTGCTACCCGGCTCCAGCGCCAGTCCGCTGCAAGCTGAACTCTCATTCTATCTAGTGATTATAACTCAACAATCTTATAACAACTAATAATCATTAACAAACTTATTTAAATATGAAGCAGGTCTCAGAGAAAAGACTAGCCCATTTGTGGATACTGGCCCCACACACCCTGCTAATCATGCTGCTGCTCGGCAGGGAGGGGCGGAGGAGTATGCAGGGATATGAGAGAAAGGAATTCACCGAAGGTAGGTAACCAATTCTCCTTTCTCCTCATACCCCTGGCATACTCCTCCGGATGGGACGTACCCAAGCAAAGTGTCCCAATTTAAGGGTGGGAGCTAGCAGCACTGGGGGTGCCCAGTACCACCTGCAGTACCCTTCTGCCAAAGGCAGCTTCTGCAGATTGGAAGATATTAATCTTATAATGCCTAACGAAGGTATGTATAGACGCCCACGTGGCTGCCCTGCATATCTCTTCGTACGAGGCCTTTGCTTTGAATGCGTAAGAAGTGGCTGCGCTTCTTACAGAATGAGCCCAGATCTGAAGGGGGGGCACCCTACCCTTTGCCTTGTAAGCCTCAGTTATGCTTAGTTTTAGCCACTTTGAAATTAAGGTCTTTGTGGCTTTATGACCCTGTTGGCTCTTTCTGATGTTTACAAATAAGGCTGTGGATTGTCTAAATCCTTTGGTTCTATCTAGGTATATTTTTAAGGCCCTTCTGACATCCAGCTTATGCCAGGCTATCTCTTTGGGATGTGTTGGTCTGGGGCAAAAAGATGGCAACATGACCTCTTGTGCCCTATGGAAGAAAGAATTTACCTTAGGTAAAAAGGCTTTGTCAAGCCTTAGGGTGACTGATTGCTTCTAAAAAATACAGAAGTTCTCCTCCATAGACAGAACTCCCAGTTCAGACACCCTCCTTGCTGATGTGACCGCTACAAGAAAAATAACCTTTAATGTTAAAAAATACAGTGAAATCTGTTTTAGAGGTTCGAATGGAGGCTTGGTAAGTGCCTCGAGAACCAGGTTGAGGTCCCAAGATGGTACTCTGTGTACTACCGGAGGAGCTAAATTCCTTGCAGCTCCCAAGAACCTCCTAACGTTCTTGTGTGTGGAGACTATTCTGTTGGCTACTGATCTAAGCACCGAGTCTATGGCCGCTGCTTGTCTGGCCAGAGTGTTCGCCCTAAGACCCTTATCTAGTCCCATTTGCAAGAATTCAAGAACTTGCGCTACCCCTGCTTCGGTTGGATCTTGGTTCCGTTGACTAGACCACGCTGCAAAAGTCTTCCATGTGGCTCTATAGCTTCGCCTGGTGGCGGGTCTTCTGGACAGTTGAATTGTGTTCAGGACAGCTTCTGAATAACCCCTCGCTCTCAGTGCGGATCGTTCAAGTTCCACGCAGTCAGATTTAACGTTTGAATCTCTGAGCAAGCTATCGGTCCCTGTGTAAGTAGGGATGGAATGATGGGTAGTCTTTGGTACTGCGCGTTGCTTCTTTCGATTAGTTCTGAAAACCATGGCCTCCTGGGCCACCATGGAGTTATCAGTAAGAGATGTGCGTTGTCTCTGATTGCTTTGGATAAAGTCTTCTGGATTAGTGGGATGGGTGGAAAGGCGTATAATAGCCCCTTGGGCCATGGACTGTTTAGTGCGTCGGTCCCTTCCGCTTCTCGGCATCGAGTGCGGGAGATGAAGCGGGGAACTTGCGAGTTTTCCCTGGTGGCGAACAGGTCCATCAGTGGAAGGCCCACCCAGCTCACTAGATGTTGGAACACAGATCTGTCTAGCGACCATTCGTGTGGGTCGAGTGTCTGTCGGCTCAGATAGTCTGCACGTGTGTTCTCCTGTCCCTTGATGTGGAGGGCTTTTATCGAGGCTAGGTGTAGTTGAGCCCATGAAAATAACCTGGTCATTTCTCGATGCAACTCCCTCGATCTCGATCCCCCCTGGTGATTGACGTAGGCCTTTGCCGCCACGTTGTCCGTATATACCAGGAGGTGTTGCGAGACAAAGGTCGGATAGAGGTGTTGAAGAGCCAGTCGGATGGCCTTCAGCTCGAGAACGTTTATCCTCTTCGTCGCATCCCTCTGGGACCAGAGGCCCTGAGTCGTGTGGGATCCTGAGTGAGCTCCCCAGCCCATGAGGCTGGCGTCCGTCGTTACTACTACCCTCGCTGGTTCTGAGAGAGGTACCCCTTCTAGGAATGTTTTTGGCTCTAACCACCAGGACATCGAGTCTTAAGTCCTGTGGAATGGGGACCCACGGATTGAGACCTAATGTGAGCTCTCTTTGCAAACCCCTGAGCCGCCTCTGTAAGGGGCGAAGGTTGAAGCGACCCCATGTTACCTGTCCTATGCAGGATACTAAGAGGCCTAGCAGGGTCGCTAGGGGTTTGAGTCTCATGCGGCTCCGACCTCTGAGGAGGTGGATTAGTCGATGTATCTTTTCCCTCCTGTCGACTGGGACGAATGCGCGGTCTAAGGAGGTATCTATTAGGATTCCTAGATGTTCCAACTTCTGTGTTGGGGTCAGGTGACTCTTTTCTCTGTTTATGAGGAATCCGTGTTTCTCTAAGTAGAGAATGACTAGGTTGAGATGTTTCTTCACCCTGTCGGGAGAGCTGCCCCTGATCAGGAGATCGTCGAGGTATGCGTAAATATGTATTCCCCTGCTGCGTAGGTTGGCTATCAGAGGGGCCAGGATCTTTGTGAAAGACCTGGGAGCTGAGGAGAGACCGAATGGTAGAGCTCTGAATTGCCACTGTTGTTTGTTGTAGGCAAACCTTATCCATTTTCTGTGGGGGCCCCAGATTGGAACATGGAGATAGGCCTCCCTTAGGTCTAAGGACGTCATCCAGTCTCCGCTCTGTAGGCTCTGACATACTGAGGTCGCTGTTTCCATCTTGAATCTGCGGCGTTTTACATATTTGTTTAGTGCCTTTAGGTCCAGTACCGCTCTCCATTTTCCGCCCTTCTTGGCGACCAGGAAAATGATGGAATAGATTCCTGAGAAACGGTCTTGGTCCGGTACCTTTTCGATTGCGTTGCAGTCGTGTAATCTCTTGATCTCTTTCAGCATAGCCTCGTGTTTTTGCGGGTTTTTGGAGACTGGAGACGGTATGAAGTGTTGTCTGGGGGTACGTCTCAGCTCTATTTTGTATCCCTCCGAAATGCAGGATAGGACCCAGGCATCTGAGACTGAGGCTCCCCAGATTTCCTTGAATTGTTGTAGCCTTCCTCCTACCTCCGGGGAGGCATAGTCAGGCATCTTGCTTGGGGTTGTTGGTCCCAAAACCTCTCTGCCTACGTCTATCGAATCTCCCCGCTTTGAATCCCCTTCCTCTGAAGGAGAAGCCTCTGGAGAAATCCTTGTGGCCTTGGTTAAACGCTCCTCTGGAAGTGCCGCCGAAGCCCCTGAATTTGAAAGGTTGGCCACGAAAAAACCCCCTCTTTGGAGTCACTTGTTGGAGGGTTTTTGCCTTATCCTTGGTATTGGCCTCTTCCAGAACCTTTTCCAGGCACACCCCAAAAAGCTTGGAACCTGTATAGGGTGCCGAGGTCAGGAGATTCTTGGCCGTGGGGTCCCCTTGCCAGGATCTTAACCAGACCCTGCGTCTAGCTGCTATGTCTCCTGCCAGAGCCCTGGCTGACCATGTTAGAGCATCAGTGGTTGCGTCTGCTAAAAAGGCAGTAGCCATGCAGATGCGGGAGGAGAGTTTTTGTGATCTTTTTTCGGGTAACTCTGGGTCCTGTGCCTCTTGCATCCACGCTAGTAATGCTCTAGACACATAGGAGGCCACAATATTAATTTTGAGGGCTGCTGCCGTGGAGTCTGCTGCCCTTTTGAGGGCTGAGTCCACTCCCCTGTCAGTGGGGTCACGGGGATGGCAGTCCCCTTCGGTAGGAAAAACCGTCTGGCGTGCTAGAGAAGCAGCGGCCGCATCGATTTTGGGGCTTTTGAAGAGATATTCTTTTTTCCTAGAGAATGCGTACAGGCTCTCTTGTGCTCTGGGCATCTTATGGGACTTGTCAGGGTGTTTCCATTCTTCTAACACGATTTTTTCAAATGTTTTATCCAGGGGTAAGCCCTGATCCCTGCCGTGTACTGATGGCAGATAGTCCCTAGTTTCCTCTTCCTCTGAATCGGAGGATCCTTCCTTAATGGCTCTCTCCTTGATTTGGAGAGTCTTAATAACATGCCCCAGCAGCTCTTCCCTACACTGGCTAGGGAACTGTCTGTCTTTCTCTCTGGGGTCTGTGGGGAGGTTGTCAGAGCATTCCCCTTCCTCTAGATCAGAGCTCTCCTGAGAAGAGTCTGACTCAGAAACAGAATCCCCTAGGAACTGCTGTTTATGTTTCTTACTGCTGCCTGCTTGAAAATCATCCTCCTCAGAGTCCTGAGGGGATATCAAGGTTTGCAGCCCAGCTCCCCCTAGTGGGGATTTAGCAGACTTTTTCCCCTGCCGAGGAGCTTTTCCCACTCTCGGTGTTTTGGGGGAGGGGCCCTTCGCTGGGAAGCTACTGTTGCGTTTCCCGCTCTTTTTAGGACGGGCCAGATCTTTTATTGCCCCCATAATCTCCTGCATTGATTTGGCAATTGAAGCCAGTGAGGGATTTTGGTCCCCCCATGGCTCCTGCTCTGAGCCCGCTGCCTCTGTCCCTCCTGCACTATTGGCGGGGGACAGTACCCTCTCAGGGGTAGTCATGATTATAGCCCGGCTCAGTGTAGCTGGCTCGGGGCCAAGCGGATTGGTCCCGGCCTAGGACGGGGGGAGTGCCGCGGTGGAGGGTCCCGCTATCCGGGAAGTAATCGCGACCTCCCCTGCTCCCCAGTGCAGTGCGAGGGAGCCGGCGGGGATTCTTTTAATTTTAACATTTTTCTTTGCCTGCCTGGCGAACCGAGACGGGGTCCGGTATCGCCTCCCCAATGCCCCGCCGAAGCCTTTCTCCTTAGGCTTCTCTTTTTTAGTTGTTTATTCCTTTATTAATTCTACCTTGTTTCTAGGGACCTGGGGATCCCTAAAAAGCCTCCCGATGGTCTTGGAGGCAGATGAAGGACTGGCACTGGAGCCGGGTAGCACCATGACACAGGCGCAGAGAGGGGGAAAAAAAGAAAAAAAAAGCTCATCTGCCTCCTGGCGGTCAACGGTGGAACTACCCATCCGGAGGAGTATGCCAGGGGTATGAGGAGAAAATTCCATGCGGGGCTGGAAGGATGGGTGTTGTGTGAATGTTGAGACCCATCTCAAAGAACCTTGTTTACAAGGCAGCAACCTTCTGTTCTTCTTCGAGTGGCTCCTCACAGGCCCTTTTTACATGGCTCCACCGGGTTGGGGGGTGTCCATGGGCGTGCTGGTTCATGGGCAGGGCGTGCACATGCATCCCCACTCACCCCCCACTCATCCACACCCATGGAGCAACCGCTGCTCTCCCCGGTTGCTCCGTGTGTGGGGATGTGTGGGGGGGGGTGAGTGGGGATGTTAGGTGGGCGCGTGTACTCCACTCACCCCGGGGGCTCCCGTGTAAAAAGGGCCACATTCTCACCACTGTCTGTCTTATACTATCTTAGGTAGGAATTTAAGATGTAAAGCAATATCTATTCTATCTTGGAAAATCTGCAAATATGGTTCTGAGATTATTACGGCTGCTATTTCACTAACTCTTCTTAATGAAGTTATTGCTAAGGAATACTGTCTTTAAGCCCCCACCCCATAACTAGCTCATTTGTGCCCCCCATATAATCAATTCATGTTGCCCTGGTGGCATAAATGAACTGGTTATGGATGGGGGCAGTATGAATTGATTATATGGAGGCAGGGGTGCAAATGAACTGGTTATGGGGTGACAGCATGAATTGATTATGGGGGCACAACTGAACTGGTTATATATATGTCCCTTTACATGGCATAATGCGCTTAATAGGTTGGCTGCATTTTGGGTGTCTTGTGTGTTTGATAGAGGCACCCCCAGGCCTGCCAAGCTGGGAGGCACCCCTAGGCCCACCGGTGGGACACAAAGAGGGGGGTCCATTTTGACTTCTTGGGCAGGGGCCCATTCCACTCTAGCTATGCCCCTGGAATCATGTAAAGTGTATCTGGTTACAATAAAGATCAGCTAGGGTAATAATACACACATGTAGTAATAAAAATAAATTATTTTTTACTTTGTATTTTCCAATATTTTTGGGAACTATTTTACATCTGAAATAAACCATCTTGAAACTGGGGCTATAAAATGAATATTTACACTACAGGAATGAATGAATGCTACAGCTTAAGCTTGTCAGTAAAACTAAGTTTAAAGCAGGGGCAGCTGGTGGGGGAAGGGTGATGGTCCTCCACCCTGCCTCTCCCTCATTCCTCTCCCCTCCACCCAAGTAATTCACAGCTGATCTGGTGGCTGCCACATGACACTGCCAGTGCATGTGAAAAGCCATCTTGGCTTTGAGCAAGAGAGGGGGTGGAGGGAGAGGGGGCGTGGGCCAGGGCCATGTGTTGCCTTTATACTGCATAAGCTCCTGAGGTGGCTCCCTCGGCTGCCCTGGGGGCTTTTGTGCAGTAACGGTTGGAGGCAGGGGCTGAGGAGCTCCATGCAGTTCCCAATGCAGGGAGCCCTCCAATCAGCACTGCCTCCCGGCGGTGGTATCTTCATGGCTGCTGCTGGGCGCCACACCTCCTCTCCCTAGAGAACCAAGATGAATGCCAGACTCTGCAGCCCAGACAAGGATCGCTAGGAAGTCCTCCCTGCCCTCCACTTCTGCCTCCCTCTCTCTCTTCCTTCCCCCAACCCACGTTTCAACTTCTCCCCTTCTTCCTGCCTTCTCCTAAACCACCCCTCATTTCTACAGCTACTCCTCCCTCCTCTAGGGTGGCCATACCTCCCCTTTAAAAGAGGACGCTTATGAAAAATACATGGTGCAGCGCTGCAGTTGAACCAATTCAGCTCTGAAACATGTATTTTTCAAAAGCGTCCTCTTTAAAGGGGAGGTATGGCTATCCTACCCTCCTCTCACCCTCCATTTCTGCCCCTCCCTGCCTCCCTCCACCTTCTGTTTCTACCTCTCCCTCTCTACCTTCCTCTCCCCTCATCCACCCTGTTTCTGTCCTTCCCTGCCTTCCTCCATGTCCACTTTCTACCCTCCCAATCCTTCCTGCCATCCACCCACCCCTATTTCAACCTCTTTCCTCCCTTCCTTTTTACCATCCACCACCCCATTTCTACTCCTCCCCCGATCCTGCTTCTGCCTCCCTCTCTCTTCTTGGCTTACCTTCGTGCTGAGTATTTAGCCTCTTGGGCACTGGAAAATGGCTGAGGTTTCTGCTGAACCCATCCACTGTTTCCTTACCCTTTCCCCTCTTCCCTGCTTGCCCTGCCCTTCGACCCTTCCTGGACTTCTATCCCTGGAGCCTGACACACCTACCTGTTTCTAGTCCTCCCTGCCTTCCTTCTATCCACCATCCGCCTCCCTGTTTCTACCGTCCCTGGCTTCCCTGCCCTCCCCATGGCCCCCCTACATTAAAGTCCACCAGCTTTCACTGTTTTAATGTGTTGCTCATTCTAGATATTTGTCATACAATGTGTCTCACATCTGAACCTTGGAAGAAAGCTTATCCTTATTTATTAGATATCATTTATTTCAACAATGCTTACAATATAGCTTCCAGATATGCTCTAGTAGCTTTTCTTACCTATTTGACATTTTATTTTTCAGACCAACTTATGCTAGACATCACTTAAAAAGAATACCAAGGGCAGACTTACCCATAGTTTTGCTGAGGACGCAAGCTACACTCATTAACCTGTGGTTTTGAAGAGGGTCATTAAGAGCATCAACTGGAAGTTGATAGGATGTTAGTGTCTGCTTCTTTGGTATGGAAAATAATACAAAGTGAACACTTGAACTAGCAGAAAAACATTTCTATTCATTTGTCCTCTAAACCAACGACTGATATAGGGGATATATTGATTGAAGAACGCAGCCTTATGGTGACAAATGCCTTACAAACAATAACCAGTCTAGAGAGAGTGTGGTTGCTATGTTGGTCCCAAATGTAAGAGATGGAGAAGTTGGTCCAATAAAAGATATAATTTGAACTACTTTGTCTCCATTTCAAACAATAATAAAAATACAAAGCAATACAATAAAATCCCATTCAAATCCCTACCCTCACCCCAAAAATCCACCCATCCAACCTCTATCCCTGCCTGCCAAAAATAAATACTTTACACCGCTTCCAGGATATGCTCAAACTCAGGAACTGGTGGACCTCCGAGGGAAGGCGTTCCATAGTATTGGGGCAGCAACTGAGAACGCCTCTCTGTGGGCCTTTGTCATACAGACAAGATTAGCCAGTGGTAAGGTAATAAGGAGACCGCTAGGGTTAGCAAAATAAGTAGTGCTCACAGCACACATATTGAATGGAAGCTAACCCAGTACATTCTGGGAAAAGAGGAATTACTGAAGGTATGCAGTGTGCGTGCATGTGCAGTGGAATAGTTACCATGGAGCAAGGGGGTTCCAGTTGAGCGTGAGCCGTGCACTCTGGAGTGGCCCTCCTAAGGTTTACATTGGCAGCCTAAGCAGAGCTCCTGCTCACCCCCATCCTCCTCACACACATACACCAAGGTAATCCCCAAGCTCTCACTCCACCAAGGTAATCCACACCCTCCAACCTGGAGTCCCCACTCCTTTACACTTAGCGAGCCCATAACTGGGACCTAAGCCCACAACTGGGACCTGAGCCCACTCCTTGCACAACCTTGTTATGTGTTTCTGTGTTTGCATGTGGAAGGTAATATGTGGTAAGACTGATCAATCAAGAAGACTATTTGAATTGTTTTACGAAAAGAGACAGAAAGACACCATCCTTCAAAGCCAGAAACAAATCATTTGCACAAGTGAGATAATGATGCCTGGTTCACAGTTTTAGCTGTATGAATATTATAAAGAAAGGCTGGATCTTAGATATTTTATGAAGATCAACAAAACTAAAACATCAAACACTAATTTTTCACTAGCATACACAAATATATCTCCAGATACATTTGGTCCACAGGCAAGTTTCTGTAAGTTTTTTGAGTCATTTAACTAAAGCACCTGAGGCAATACCCTCACCTGCTCCTGAGTCTCCTGCTCCATGAACTGCTTTCTCCCTTCTCCCATGCTCTCCCCTATTATGGAGACAGGCCTCAGTCTTGACCAAGTGACCATGAGTGAGCCCGCTTAGGATGGTAAGAAGCACATTTCAGTACAGAACGTCCTGCACACAGTAAAAGCTACCAGCAACAGATAACCTAACTAGCCCAAGGAAAAACATCTGCTAGCTGACAAAGAACCAAATGTAATTAAGGTATAGCAATCAGTAAGCAATTGGCAGGGGTGAATGTGATCACCCACTGGAATCCGCCTGTAACCATCCCTCCCTGATGAGGCCCTTGAAGTCCATACCCACCTAGCTCTAGAGATAAAATGGACAGTGAGCTATGTCAGACTCTTGCTAGACCGGCCCAGAATTTCTTGTGCAAACTGCAGCAGCAGTATAACCCCATGACCTCACCCACGTCACACCCACACAGGCCTCCCCCATTCCAAACCAGGACTATAAAAGGCTGACACAAAGAAAAGAACCTCCATTTTTTTGCCTCACCTCCTCTGTCTCATCTCCTTCTTCTCCTCCACTACTCTGCCCAACAGGCAAGAAGAGGCACAGCAACCACAGATCAGCAGAGGAACTCGTTCACCTTCTCTAACCAGCCAGCGTGATCCTTGGACCCTGGCCAAGCCTTGGGCACGCGAGATATCATTGTACGGGTGTTCTCCGTCTAATTAGTGTTGTACAGCTGCAAAGGCTAGGGACTTCGGGTGTGTTGTGTGGTAGTTAGTACCAATAAAATACCAACTAAGTACACAAATAGTGTCTTTGTGATAGCGATCCCAGTGTAACGCTATGTCTGGAACTCCCTCTCTGAATGCATTCATTCTGCTCTCTCCTTCCCAACCTTTAAATTTCGCTTGAAAACCTATCTATTCTATCAGGCACTCCCTAGCTCCTCTATCATCTCCACAGATTGCTCACTGATTGCTCTACTCTCCTTTCATTCAGCATCCCCTTCTCCGGCTCTGTGTACTTGCAGCTTCTCAATATCATGACTGTATCTTTTCCTTTCCATATGTGCCTCTGCAGGTTGTCTCCTTTGTCTCCCCTCCCTTATCTCTCCTACATCGTAAGCTCTTTCAGGGCAGGAAACTATCATTAATGACGGTTTTGTGCCAGGTACTGCACAAATATATACTGTACTATATAAATTATCATCATCAACAACAACTAACTGGGTGAAAGAGAAATCATCTTTTAAAGAGTTTTTCCCTTTTTAAAAAAACAAATCAAAAAGAGGTGATTGAAGTGATGTTGGTAACCAAGAGAAATAATTTTGAGAACGAGACTCCAGCATAAAAACAGAGCATCAATTCTTTGTCAGGTGTTGCGCCACCTTCAAGCCTCTTACGTTACTGAAACTTACATGCTGCTCTTGCCTATCATCAGGCATGCTTTTGTTTTCCCCATAAGCTTTAAATGTTCTGAACCTCCTTGTTTTCCTCCTCTTATTTCTTTGTTCCTTGGTATTCCTGGATTCTAAATCTGACTTCTCAAACATGTCAAATGAGGCTGCTTCATTTTTTCTAGCAGCCACAGCCTGAAAAATGAACAGAACAAATATTCCACACGTAAGCATAAAACAGAAAACAATTGCTGTGTTCTACAACTTACTCTTCAATGATATTGTCAGCTTGTAAAGATTAAACTGTTTAAAAATCTCAAAATGTAATTCACTATATTGTAAACACAGAGAGAGTTACTTATCATCAACTGAAAACAGTATTGGTTCTGCAGTTTCCATTCTGGGGAAAAGCATTTTTGTGCCACAAGTTTCCAGAACCTTCAGGAAAGGCATGTTTTATGGAGGGGTATACAAGAGACCTTCTTACGACCAAATGTTTGGGGCAAGGTTATATAGCTGATGTGTGGTCCACAACTGCCTCAACTCCTTTGCCTGAAACTGAGAATTCATAACCTCAGTGTCCATGCAGAGGGATGGTGCAGGGGCGTTTTGAAAGGCAAATGAACATTACAGTCCAAAATCTGAGTTGCAATTTCATATATAGTCTTTACTCTTGCAGCGAAGATTCAACAAAACATTACCATACAGATCACACACAGCTTGCATCTAGCTTTGCAGAAATCATTCCCCATTTATGTCTGCAGAAGACTAGCTCTCTCCCAGCCTTCCCCAGGTGGCTGTTAATTATTTATTATTATTATTATTTATACAGCACCAGCTATGTACCTGGCACTGTACAATCAATAGTTATGGATAGGTCCCTACCCCTAAGGGACTTAGAATCTAAGAGACAAGGGAGGGGGAGACAAGGGAGAAGTGAACATCGGGAGAGAAGAGTAGGCCCATGTGGTTGAGAAGTTGCAGGTGCACGTGCTTCACTTAGGGTGAAAACAGACATGACGCTAACCACACTTGGTGGTCATTTATGCATGTTGCAGGGCCGTATTGGTGCCCTATACAGCCCTGCAACGATGGGTGAAAACAGACATGACGCTAACCACCCTTTAACCACCCTTGGTGGTTATTTATGCATGTTGCAGGGCTGCATAGGGCACCAATACAGCCCTGCAACATGCATAAATAACCACCAAGGGTGGTTAAAGGGTGGTTAGCGTCATGTCTGTTTTTACCCATGCATAAATGACCACCAAGTGTGGTTAAAGTGTGGTTAGCGTCATGTCTGTTTTCACCCTTAGTTATATGGAACTAGATTCTGAGTGAGGGGGAAGAGGATGCAGTTTCATTCATGACAAGCTAGGGAAGGCTTAACGGAAGAGGTGGGTTTTCAGGAGGGATTTGAAAGTTAGGAGGGAAGGAGAAGAACGAATGTATCCAGGGAGGAAGTTCCAGGCATGGGGGGCGGCAAGGGAGAAGGGGAAAAGACATTTAGAGGAGCAAGGGAGTCACAAGCAGGTGGGGGCAGAGGAGGAGTGAAGCTCCCAGGCAGGAGTGTGGCAGGATACAAGAGCAGAGAGATATGGGGGAGAAAGGCCATGAAGAGCTTTGAAGGTGAAGACCAGGAGCTTGTGCTGAATGTGTTCCCATAGAGGGAGCCAGTGTAGGGCAGAGAGAAGTGGCTGAATGTGGTCAAAGCAACAGGCAAGATGGATGATTTTGGTTGCAGAGTATTGAACAGAGTTGAGGGGCACGAAATCGGAGCAGTGGTGACCAGTAAGGAGGAAGTTGCAGTAGTCAAGGTGAGAAACGACTAAAGCATGGACTAGGGTTTTTACAGTGACAACAGTAATGCAAGGCTGGATTTTAGCAATATCATACAGAGGAAAGCGACAGGATTTAGCAACAGCCTGGATAGGAGGTTTAAGGGAGAGGGAGGAGTCAAAGATGAATCCCAGGCTATACGCCTGAGGGACTGGCTGGATGATGACTCCCTCAATGGAAATTGAGAGGGAAGTAGGAGGGGAGCATTTGGGGGGGAAAGTGGAGTTCTGTCTTGGCCCCTGTAGGCAGGAAAAGAATGGATCTGAGCTAACTCTTTCCCTACCTTGTGCCCAAGAGTGTATATTAATACTTCCCCTGCTATCACAGATCCCATTACAGTGTGCCTCAGCAGGTTGTCAGGTGTTTTGTGCAAATTTAGATAATTATAGTTGCTTAGTGAACTAGGGCCATTCAAGGCCATGCTGCACGTGTTATAATGGATATTAATTTAAAATAGCATTTAATTATAAAGTGGCAGGAGTCACTCTATAGTTAAGACCAGTTTGCATCCTTCACTTTGGGTGAAAACAGACATGACACTAACCACCCTTTAACCCCCTTGGTGGTTATTTATGCATGTTGCAGGGCTGTATTGGTGCCCTATGCAACCCTGCAACATGCATAAATGACCACCAAGGGTGGTTAAAGGGTGGTTAGCGTCATGTCTGTTTTCACCCTTTAATGTATGAACATTTTATTATTTATACAATCGACATCATTTATCCTATTTGTCTGAAATTCACCAGAGAGGGGGTGCAGAAAGGATTGCTTGGGTAAGGGGTACAAATTGTATAAAAAACAAATATGTTACTGCAGTTTGAAAATAAGAGTAAAAATTGGTTTTTCTGCCTTTTTCAAACGGTTTTAGTACTGGCTTGAAAGCGTACTTGAAGAACATTTTTGAGAGGTGTAGTAGTGTTAGGAAATTCAAGGGTGACTTCCGGAGCATGCCTTTTTCCCCCCTCCAAAATCCATCTGGTAGTTTCAAAGTTATAAGGTTTTTGAATTTCTCATATTAGCCAATGAAGAATTCCTAACATCACATGTGCACAAGTGAAGTGTCTTATTATTATTATTATTATTATTATTATTAAACATTTATAAAGCGCCAGTAACAACCTGGCGCTGTACAGAACATATAATCAGCTGCGGTCCCTACCTGTGGCTTACAATCTAAAAGA
>QEPC01000046.1:1946972-2017356 GCA_003113815.1 Sphenodon punctatus | reverse complement strand
CCTCTCAAATAGTACTAGAACTAGGGGACACTCCATGAAACTAGCTGCTGGCAGATTTAAAACAAATAAAAGGAAGTACTTTTTCACTCAACACATAATTAACTTATGGAATTTGTTGCCAGAGGACATTGTCAAGGCCAGTAGTATAGCTGGGTTTAAAAAGGACTGGATACGTTCTTAGAATATAGGTCCATTAATGGCTATTAACCAAGTAGCTTACGGAATAAACTTCTTACTGTTGGGAGCTGGGAGTGAACAACAAGGAATGGATTGCCCATTGTGACTGCTGGTTCTTCTCCCATGCGATCAAGATTGGCCACCGTCGGAGGGTGCTGGGCTTGATGGGCCATTGGTCTGACTCAGTATGGCACTGCTTATGTTCTTATGAGGGTCACTTGGGGCTGGGCAGTTGGCAGTTGGCATGGGGGGCTGTCACTTGGGGCTGGAGAGTTGGTGTGGGGTTACTTGGCATAAGGGAGTGCAGGGAGCCTGGACAGGGGGTCATTTGGGACTCTGGAAGTATGGAATCAGGATGGGGGGGTCATTTGCAAATTGCATCATGGGGGATTCAGAGAGAAAGGGTGGGAGAGTCATTTGGGGTCATAGGGAGTGTAGGGAGGCAGGGTGGGGGGTGTCATTTAGGGGCATTTGGGGTGCAGGGAGGCAGGGTGGGGGAGTTATTTGGGGCCATGGGTGGTGCAGGGAGCCAGAATAAGGGAGTCAGTTGGAGCTATAGGGGGTGCAGGGAGCTGGGGTAAGGGGTCATTTGATGCATTCCCCTTTCAAAAAACAGGGAAATTATATACGTGCCATGTACACAGTAAAGACGTATCATCTCACACGTTGTGTTGCCTTACAACTTGGGCTCCATACACCTACACTTTGCCTTGGTCTTTCAGCCCCAGTCATCTTCCCCTGTAGGTTGGGGCAACACTGAAACTTCTTTCCCTATATCCTTTCATTTGGGTTTGGAAAAATAGGAGAGATGAGTATTGGGGGGCTGTATATGAGGGGAAACAAGGTTGATGGATGTGAGATGTGTACATGCAGACAAGAGCAAGGGCAGTTGGGCAGTGGGAGAAATGTTTTTGTTGGGAGGGGGAAGCCAGGTGTTAGGGGAGTTTTTATGGAGGACAATACAGAGAAATGGATGATGTGTATGCAGACAAGGCTGAGGAGCAAGCAAGAGTATGGGGGAAATGTCTGTATTGGGAAAGGGCAGAGAGATGTTGGGATGGGTGTATATTCACAGAGAAGCCCAGACTCCCCTCCCCCCACCCCTCTCCGGCAACCCACTAGCCCCTACTCCCGTCACAGAGAACTGAGTCCTGGGAAATACAATGAGCTATATCTCTGATAGGGAACAGGAGTAACACTGTGTGTGTGGAATGACAAAAAAGAAACAGGAGAGGAGGTGGAATAATAGGGAGGGAGTCTATAGGGAGTGGAATGATAGGGAGGCAGGTACAGGAACTTGGTGAAATGATAGGAGTGCTTCCCATGGTATCCTGTCACTCTTCTTAATCAGTTATTTCACTTGTCTTTCTACCTGTTTGTCATTACATTCTTCCTGTCATTCCACCCAGTTCTTTGCTCCTGCACCCTATCCTTCTCCTCCCGCTCCCTGTCATTTCACCCATTCCACTCACTCTCCCTGGTGCCTTCCTCATTATTCCACACCCTCTTGTCCTCCTACTCCAAAAGATGCAGTTCCCTTGTATTCTTTCACAGTCACTTAATGGGATCAGCAAATGACAATAGGATTTATTTCCAAATTGGCATTTTTGCTGTCTATGTCCCTTCTAATGGGCATTCCATTTTATTAATTTCAATATGTGCTCAACTTTAAATTCTTATTAAACATTTATATAGTACTGTCTCCAGCTTCAGTTTTGTCCCCAACCTGCAGAGGAAGAGAATTAGGGCTGAAAGACCAAGGCAAAGTGTGGGTGCATGGAGCCTAAATTGTAAGCAAGCAAAATATGTGAGACTGTACAGCAATGTTGTAGCAGCAGGGGTCCCAGAGCCGCACTGGGTGCCAATTTGGGTATTAGAAACCCCCTGCTGCTATGCCCTTCCAACTCTGCAAGACTCTCTTCCTACTACTGGGGGATGCACTTGCAAGGACCCCACCCTAGTAGGTCCTTGCCCTTGGCCTCCTACCTCTCCTATAGCCAGGGCCTACACCACCAATAGTGCACGGTCCATTTAAGTGGGTCAAAGCCCTCTCAGTTCAAAGACCACTCTGGGTTACTACACGTCATTCAGTTCAGGGGTGCGGGCCAAGCTAGGCAGATTCCACCTGGTTGGAGTTGTCTCCTTATAGCTTCTTTGGGGTTTCGCTATCTGTCTTCTGGGTGATCCCTGGGCTTCAGGTGAGCTTTCTGCTCAGGAGCAGGGAGCCCACAACAACTCCTCCTACTCTGATGGCCACACTAGCCCAAATGAGCTCAGGCCCTTTATAGCCCTTGAGTATGCTCAGTCTGAGTAGCACGTACTGGGAATGTCAGACGACTTAAGACTCTGGGTGATTTCAGATGTTACAGGCTCCCGATTCACCACAGTGGATTCCCAGTGGTGGTGAGCCGACCAACCCCCACACCTCCCCATGGTCCAGGAAGGCCCCAAACAGACATGATGGGATCGGGACCACGGCAGGGAATCGGGCCGACAGACCACAGCCCGGGGCAGCGCAACAGACGTGACGCTGATTCCGGGCCGTGGTCAAAACACCCAGAAGACACCGAGGAGGGGCGGGAGGCAGACATGGCCAACTGAGGGCAAACGAAGCCCGAAGGGCCAAAAGGAAACGCCCACACCAAGGAAACTGGAAGGGAGGGGGAGGAGGGAGAAAAGCCGCCGCGGTGGCACACACAACAGGCACAGGGGAAACGAGGTCACAGTGAAACACACAGCACAAACACATGCACGGGCGCAAACACCCCCACACGGGAAGGGGGAACACAGCGGGACGGCCAACACACGTGGCACCAGGGGCAAAGGGGGGGGACCCGTGGCCAGGGAAGCAGAGGGGACCATCCCGGGGCCAGGGCAGAACATGGGGAACGGCATCCAGAACCCTGACAACAGCACGGCCAACCCCACAGCTACACAGGCAGCCCCAGCACGGGGGGACCCCTCAGGGGCAGAGCACAGGCACAGGGGGAGGCCACACAGACCAGGGAGCAGCCCATGAATGGCCCAGGAGGCCAACAGGGACCCCACGCACTGGTGAGGGTGCGATGGATGGGATGGAGGTGACCCAGAGCCAAAGAGCAGAGCAGGCGGTCCAACCCCCCTCCCCCCAGGAGGACGCTGGGAGGTGCAGTCCAGGGGCCCCAGAACCCCATGGTTACAGAGTCAACCCAGGGGGTTGGGGGGGGGCACGGGCACAGGAGGGATCGCAGCCGGACTATGAAGGATAGCAGCACCCGGGGTGCTGGGTGCCGGCTCGGAGAGCAGGACACAGCCACAGGAGAAGTCAGCCACGGAGGGGAACACCGGTTGCAGAGGCGGACAGGGGCGTCCATGGAGGGGGCCCAGAGGCACAGGCAGGGGCAGCGGAACCCCTGGAACCAGCCAGCACAGCAGCGAGCCCGGGACATCATGGAGGGAGCGGACAGCAACCCACGGTGGCAGGGTGGAGGCAGGAGCTCACAGCAGGGCAGCAACCAGGGCCTGGAAGGCACAGGGGGCCTCACAGCCAGCTGCAGGGGGCCACGAAGGGGCCCGAGGCTGGGTGGCCCGCCAGGTGCACGTAGTGGGGCCGCTGAAGCATGCCTCGATGGTATCCCAGCGCTGACATGTGGTGGGCGACGAGATAGTACACCTCAAAGGGATCCTGCACGGCGAGCCCCACCTGGACATCGGATCGGGACCACACACCAACCAGCGCCATCAGCTCCATTCCGGTGGGCTCCGACAAGCCATAGTCAGCAGCTGGGGGCCACGGAACATGACCGAGCTCCAACAGGCGATGACAGACCACCCCACGGGACCACTGGTACCCACGGGCTCCGTGAACACAGCCAAAGAAGGACACAGCCAGGGTGGGGCCCCCCTCCATCAGACAGACTGTGTAGGTGGCCAGGCTGCACACAGAGAGGGAAGACACAGTCTCCGCCGCAGACCACCCCACATGCGAGCACTTCATCTCCGGGATGCGCCCATCGGGAAAGGGACGCAGGCCCAGTGTCTCCGCATGCAGCCGGCAATCGCGGGCGCTCGCCTTATAGCCAAAGTACCGCAGGCCGGAGCTCAGACTCACATAGGCACTGTGAGGCTGTCCGGGTAGCTCAGGAGCAATTGCATGGCTGGGGAATGCCACAGGTCACATTGGGCCATGGTTTTGTGGAAGGTCCAGCTATGGGGGCCGCCGGGCGGGGTGGGGCCCGCGAGCCCTGGGGAAGTGCTGCCAGCCATGGTCCAGCAAGCGGCGGATAGTAACTGCAAGGAAAGAGGGGCCCCACAATTCCTGGAGGAACGGGAGCGAAAGCAGGGGAGCTCCAAGGCCAAGCGATAAGGCCACAGACCGCAACATGGCACGGCAAGCGAGTGAGGTGTGGGATGTGGACCCAGCCCAGCTGCTGGAACCGAGCACACATTCAGGACAGTCTACACACAGATCAGGGTGGCGAGGACAACAGGCAGCCAACACAGAGAGGTGGGAGGTGATGACAGCAGGAATGCACCTGCTGCCCGCACGTCCGGGAGCAGGCTGGTCCATGCAACAGGCCCCGTGCAGGGACCACAGGTGTGCGAAATGGGCCAGCCACTGCCTCCCCACCCCAGTCACCCTGCAGGAGCCAAGCCAGCCGGCCAGGGGGGAGCGGCCAGAGGCGTCCCGGGGGCCCCTGACCAGTCACCAAGTCGTGACCTGGGGGTGGGGCGACACATGCCCCAGCCTATAATGGTTGCAGTAGCAACCCACCCTGGGCACCATTCAGCATGGAGCTGGGATGGCTGGGCACCTGCTGGTTGCACCTAGCAGTCTGCGCAGAGTGGTACCGCTCGCACACCGACCTCTTGCGCATCCAGACCGCAGAGGTGCACCTGGCCACCCGGCTGCAGGTGAGCATGTCCAGGAGCGCCACTGGAGCCCGCGGAGCCCACCATGGGTGTAGGTGCTCCCTGGCACGGCTCAGGGCCCAGCGGGTGTCCGGGACAGCCCAACAGGCCCTCATCCGCGTCCAGGAGCGGGCTGCTGTGCTCTGCAAGGTGGCCGACCAGCTCCAATGGTGGAGGGAGACCATGGGGCGCACAGCCCTGCTCGCTATGCCCATTGCCTGGTGGGTATGGGTCACGGAGTGGGCACAGGGGTGGTGGGCCAGAGCGCTGGCTCACTGGGACGAGACCACCTGGAGAGTGCACTTTCAGATGGACAGGCGCATCCTCCTGTGACTTGCGGAGCTGTTAATGCCCTGGCTGGAGCGGCAGCACACCCCCATGTGGGCCCCCATTCCCATGGTCCAGCGGGTGGCCATGGGGGTCTGGGCCCTTGCAACACCCGACTCCTGTCGGTCCGTCTCGCAGCACTTCAGCGTTGGGGTGAGCACCGTCGCCGGAATCCTGCGAGACGTCTGCGAGGTGGTGGAGGGCGTGCTCCTGGACCGAGCGATCCAGCTGGTGGACCAGGAGTCCGCGATGGCCGGCTTCATGGCTGGAGGATTCTCCAACTGCATGGGCACTGTGGACGGCACCCACATAAATATCCTCCGTCCCTCCAATAGGGAGGCCGCAGAATATGTCAACCGACACGGGTACTACTCCCTGCAGCTGCAGGCGGTTGTGGACCACCGGGGGGTGGTTCATAGACATTTACACAGGTCACTCTGGGCACAGCCACGATGCCCGGATCATGACCATCTCTCCCTTCTATGCCTGCAGGTATCGCGGGGACTTCGCAGACATGGGGATGACCCGGATTGAGGGGGTGCTGATGCCCCCCTGCATCCTGGGGGACCCAGTCTATCCACTCACCCGTTGGCTGATGAAGGCATACCCAGTTGCAAGGAACTCTGTGGAGGCGCTGTACAATACCTGCCAGTGTGCAAGCAGGATCATGGTCGATAGGGCCTTCGGGGCCTTCAAGCAGCGCTGGAGGTGCCTCACGGGCCGCCTAGACTATACGGTGGAAACTTCGGCCCTGGTGATTGGAGCCTGCTGTGTGCTGCACAACGTGTGTGAGACCGAGGGAGCTGCCCTCGACTACCCCATGTCCCGGCGCCCTCCCGGCCCCGTGCCTCTCTACGTGAACGTTGAGAACCCGCGGGAGTACCGATACGCAAAGCGCATCCGCACTGCCCTGGCTAGGCGGATCAGCCAGGAGGCCGAGGCATGAGGCCGCACACCACCGTCCCCACCACCCCGGGGCCCCACCAGCACCCTGGGCACACCCTTAAATGCCCACCCACCCCAGCCCCGGGCCCATAAACAGAACAAGGGCTGCGACTGTGGTGCCCGTGAATTTATTGTGCATACCTCCTACAGTTCCCCCCACCCCCACCACTGTTGGAATTTTATTAGTGGTTTCACTGTCTACTGTGCCAGGACCTGTTAGAGCTCTGGCTAGACATCAGCAGAGTTTACACACAGCAAACGAAAATACCTCAAATTCTCAGTAGCAACAGCTTAGAAGTAATCAACACCTTGGAGATAGTTTCTAGATTAAAATAATCTACTTTATTGAGAAATACATTGTGATAGGAAAGGCCTATCCCTAGATCTTTCTATCTAGCTGCCACCAGTATGGTGGCCAATCATGTTGAAGGTCAGAGAGAGAAGAAGGGAATAGAGAAAGGTCAGGAAGAAGGAGGAAGTCCAGTAGGAGCTTCCTGGGCACATCCCACCTGAGAGGGGGAAGCTGACACTACCTATGTCAAACTTTGCAAGGGTAGGGGGCTTAGAAGCAGAGATCAGAAAGGTTAAAGTGACACACACACTAACTCACTATCTCTACTCCCAATGCCCCTAGTGGTCATTAGAGTTTGTTGGTGCAAAAGGTTGATGTCATCTGGAGCTGTTTCTCCAACAACAACCACCCACCAGCCAGTGCCGTTCCCCCCTCCCTCAGGCCGCTCGCCCCCTTCCCCCCCTTCCCCCACGACCTGCATGTCTCCGGGGCGTCCCTCTCGGCCGGCCTGTGGCCGCCGTGAAGCTCTGAGATCTACCCTGCCGCCCGCTGTCCATGTCCCCGACAGTGTCCTGGGACACCTCGGTGTCCTCAGGGGCAGGCGTTGTTGGGAGGGAGGGCGGACCCGGGGCTGGAGGGACCCCCCTGGGTGGCTGCTCCCTCCAGAGGCCTACAGGGGCCGGTAGGTGGATGCGTGGGCCCAGCGGGCATACCAGTGGCTGGGGCGGTGGCGGTGGTGGCGCCGAGGGGCCCGGCATCGGGGCTGGGGCAGGCAGGTTGCCCAGTGGGGCGGCAGCCATCACGTAGGTGCTCATGGTCCCCACGTGAAGCAGCAGCGAGATGTCAATGTCACGGGACCGGTCCATCTTGGCGGAGTGCTCCCTCACCATCCAGTCAATGGCCTGTTCCAGTCGCCTGAACGCCTCCACCTGCCTGCTCTGTTCCCGCCTCCGTTTGAGGCACACCTCCACCTGCAGCCTCCGGTTCCTTGCCTCCACTTGCTGTACAGCCCTCTCGGTGGCCGCCTCCATGCGGTCAATGGCCGCAATCATCCTCACCCTACTCCGTGGTGGTGCGAACTATGTCCTGCTCCTTCCTCCGGTGCCATACCCATGCACGATGCTCCCTCATCCGCTGAGCCGGGGGCACAGGGCTGGCTGGCTGGGACCCGGCGGCTTGCCCTGTTGGGGTGCACAGTAGGGATTGGTTAGGTGCCCCAGCCGCCCAGCCCTCATCCCGTGCCGTGGCTGGGGGGTCATGTGCCCCCCCTTTGGGTGGCTGGCCGGTGCCCTCCCCCGGCGTTCCCCTGCACCTCAGCCCCTTCTCCCCCACACCACATGGGCCGGGTCCTCTCGGGGCTGGTGCGCGAGGGGGACCTGCTGCTCCCCGAGGTCCCGGGGAATTCCTCTTGGGGGCGGGGCCCCTGGAGCCAGTGCCTTCTAGCGGGGTGGCAAGGGGAGGGGTACATCGCCCCGTTCCCTGTCCTGGACCATGGCGCTCCCCACGAGGCAACTATGGACCCCTTCATGTGGAGGATGCCATCCAGAGTGTCATAGTAGGGGGCGGTCCAGGCTCCGTGGTTATTGGCCTTGATGGCCTTGTACCCCCTCTTGAGCTCCTTCACCTTTGAGCGGCACTGGGCCACAGTCCTGTGGTGCCCTGCCATCTCCATGTCCCGCATGATCTCCTGGTACACATGCTCATTCCTCTGGTTCACCACTAGCTCCAGCTGGTGGTCCAGGGTCCCCAGATCCTGATGAAGTCCTGGGTTTCCCTGTGCCCCCATTGCCCCCCTCGGTGGTATGGCCATCTCCCGCGTGGGTCCTCCTCCTCCTCCGCATGCCCTCCGCCCATCGCCTCCGGGGGCTTGGGCTCCCGGGCCCATTTCCGTCTCTGTGGGTCCCTCCTCCTGCCAGCCCGCCCACCCCCCTTGGTGCCCCTGTGCCGCTGCTCCCCCCTCGCTCCCCTTACCCATTTCTGGGGTGCCTCTTCCCCCGGGCCGGTTGCTGGCTCTGAGGCGGCCTGTCCCGGCTACTGCTGCTGCTGCTGTCACTCCACCGCTTCCATGTGCAACATGACCACCTCCTCCGCCTGTGCCTCCTCCACCTCCTCCTCCCTTGCTCGCTCGCTCGCCTTCCACTCCCCTCTCCCTTCCGCCTCTCTCCATCCTGCCACGTTCCCCTGCTGCCGGGTGCCCTTTAAATCTCCCTCCCCAGCCTGTGTTGTTGCTCATTGCCTGGCAGCGACGCTGTGTCCATTATCCCCAGCTGGGAATCGTTTTGATTGCTTCCGGCTGGTGATTGCTGTTCAGTCGTTAGTTTTGTTGTTTCCTAGTGGGAATTGCTTTGACCACCCTTTCGAAGATGGTCCGGGCCGGAGCTCTGGAAGGGTGGTTAGTTTTGTCCCCTGCTGGGGATTGTCTGTGGTGAACATCTGGAGACCGCCAAACAGACGTTCGGGGCCCTTTGGCCCCGCTGCGGGGTTGTGTGTGGTTCACTGTGGTTGATTGTGATCTCGTAACATCTGAAAACACCCTCTGTAGAGACTCAGGGGTTCTATGGAGTATGCTCCAGTCCCAATTGGGTATGCTCCAAGTCTTCAATATACTCTCTAAGCTGCACAGGCAGCTATACAGCAGGGCTCCTTCAGGCTTCCAGGAACCACCCTACTACAAACGTCTCTACTGCTTACATGGTATAGAAGTTAAGGCGGGAGCTTTAACTAATTTGTAAGGGTCTTAACTTCTATCTTAAACCAAAGGGTTTTTGAGTATATAATATTATAGGTGTAATGAATAAATAAGAGACAAATAAATACCCAATTCTTCAGCTATATGCAAAAGGGTTAAATTCATTTTAAGTTTGTGGTTCAGAAGTGTACACTGAGAGATCAGCATGGGCACATGCTGTGAAAGCATTGCTGATGCATAGGCATGTGTCAGCTCAAAAAAGGTTTAGGAACCTCTCTTCTAACATAAGAACATAAAAAGTGCAATAATGGGTCAGACTAATGGTCCATCAAGCCCAGCATCCTGTCTTCAACAGTGGCCACAACACCTTCAGTCGCTTCAGCAAAGTAACACAATAGGTCACAATGGAGTGATTCATTTCTCACTATTTATTAGGAAATGTAATATGGATTTGGATTGATCCGTAATAGCTCATAATGAGCCATTACGGATCAATCTGTACCAAGCCGAAACTGTGCCAAGAAACGCCAGTTGTGGTTCAGTTTAAAATCCATTTTAAAAAATCTAAAAAAATAAAAAAAATCACTGTGATGAGCAAAATGGCCACTGGACCATTGTGCACACACACGCCCTCTTCCAAAATGGCGATGGCAGCATCACCTCCATTTTGGAAAAGGGGAGCTGGTCTGCCCATGCGCAGTGGCCATTTTGCGCATGTGCAGAACCACCTGCCCTTTTCCAAAATAGCAGTAGAAACACAGCCGCCCCCATTTGGGAAAAAAGGCGCGCATGCACAGGATGATCCAGTGGCCATTTTATGCAAGTAAACTGATTTTTTATTTATTTTTAAATTATTTTAAAGGTTTTAATTGATTTAAATATGGATCCATATTTAGATCAGTAAACTGCAAGATCAGAACTATAAGTGGATATGAACCAAAATTTCATCTGTAAGACCACCCCTACTATTTAGTCCCAACTCCAGGCTGACCATCAGAGGCCACATTCCCCAACCAACATGAATAATAGTCATTTATGGACTTATCTTCCAAGAATTTATCCAATCCTGTTTTAAACCAATTATGTTATTTTATTGGTCTTATCGTCATCTTCTGGCAACAAGTTCCACAAGTTACTTGTTCCATACAATACATGATTTTTACTTTTATCATCTCTTTTATCATATCCCCTCCCGTTTGTAAACTTTTTTCATATTCCCTCCCAGTTGTGCCTAGTCCAGACTGAAGAGTTCTAACTTTTTGAGCATCTCCTGGTATGAAAGGCATTCTATACCTCTGATCATTTTTTGAGATGTAATTTTTTGATCATTTTTTGATCTTGGAGTAATTGTGGACAATGTGGGCAACCACATTGTCCACAATTACTCCAAGATCCTTTTTCTGTGTGGAAACCCCTAATTTAGAACCCAGCATTCCATATGTATAGCTAAGATGATTTCTTTTTAGGTGCATCACTCAAGATTGATTTCATCTGCCATTTGGTTTCCCAGTCACCTGTAGTTCCTCGAAGTGTACCCTGGTCTTAACCATCTTGAATAACTGTGTGTCATTGGCAAATCTGATCTCCTCGCTCTTTATTCTCTTTTCCAGATCATTAATGAATATATAAAACAACACCAGCCCCCATTAAGACCCCTAAGGTACTTTGCTTCTTACTTCTCTCCATTGTGAAAATCGACCATCTAGTTCTAATTTATTTCTTATCATCTAACCAGTACTGATTCATGAAAGGAACATTGTCAAATGCTTTCTGAAGAGACCAGATCGCCCTTATCCACATGCTTGTTGATACCTTCAAAGAATTCCAATAAAGTAGAGAGGTGTGACTTCCCTTTGTTAAAACTATGTTGGCTCTTCCCCATTATGTCATGTTTGTCAATACAACTGATAATCCTATTCTTTACAACTGTCTCCATCAATTTGCCCAGGACTGACATCAGTGTCACTGCTCTGTAGTTTCCAGGGTCACTTCTGGAGCCCTTTTTCAAAACTGGCATTAAGTTAGCTACCTTCTGATCCTTACGTACAGAGGCAGATTTTTAGTGATAGGTAACAAATTCCCAATAATAGTTCCGCAGTTTTATATTTGAGTTCCTTCATAACCCTTAGGTGAATACCATCAGGTTCTGGCAACTTGTTACGATTTAATTTGGCAACCTGCTCCAAAAACTCTTCTAGAGTCATGTTGATTTGTGACCATTCTTCAGATTTATCACCTATAAAGAATAGCTCCAGTGTGGGTATGTCCCTAACAACTGCTGCATCAGGGCTGAAACTCGCATTCACTTTCTCGAATAATCTCATCGAGAAACAGCTTCTCGCTGGGATTATGTGAGAACGGGTTGAGAATCGTTCTCACGCAAAATTTGCATAGCCAAGAACTGGCACTGCGCCTGCGCAAAATGGCCGCTACGGCCATTCTGCGCATGTGCGGGTCCCAGCGGCCATTTTGCATATGCGCAGCGCCAGTTTTAGGGTTTCTGGAGAGCCCTCAAAAATGGCATTGCACGTGTGCAAAATGGCTGCTGGGGCCTATGCAGAATGGCCGTCGTGACCGTTTTGCACATGCACAGTGTCGTTGTTGAGAATCTTGCGAGATTCCTTCATACCTCAGCGAGAACGTGCAAGATCTGGCCAGGTTTTGCGAGAATCTCGTGGATTTTTGCAAGAACGCAATGCATTCTCATTTCAGCACTACTCTGCAGCAAAGAATTAAATTAGCTTCTCTGTAATGCCTTTTCATCCCTGAGCAACCCTTTTGACCTCTGGTCATGTAATGGCCTAACTGACTCTCTAGCAGGGTTCATGCTTCTCGTTTCTTTTATTAGTTTTTGCATCTTTAGCAATCCACTCTTCAAATCCCCTCTTGGCCAATCTGAATCCATAATTCAGATTTATTAAGATTTTACATCTAACTTGCCAGTGCTTATGCTCTTTCCTCAATTCCAGTTGGTGAGAAGACTGCAACCCTTTTCATCAAAGTCAGACCTGGCTGCGTCATCCATGACTTCATAGTCTCAAGGCTAGACTACTGTGATGTTCTCTCTATATGGGGTTGCCCTTGAAAACTGTAGCTGGTACAGAACACAGTGGTCCATCTTCTGGTGGAGATGTATTGCTAGGAACACATTACAACTGTGCTTCAAACTCTGCACTGGCTTCTAATAGGTTTTTTTGGCACAATTCAAGGTACTGGTATTGACCTATAAAGTCTTAAACTGCCGGAGCCCTACACTCATGGAAGACTGACTTTTCCCCTACATTTCAACATGATCCTTAAAGGTCAGCTGAAAAAAGCCTCCTGCCAACTCCACTATGGCATCAAGTTCATACAGTTAAAGTACAAAGCGAAGAATTCTCAGTGGCTGCCCCACAGTTCTAGAACTTTCTTCCCTTGGAATTTCAAGAGCTGAAGCCTAAGCATCTTCCAGAGGCAGTGTAAAACCTGCCTGTTTGTCCAAGCATTGCATAGGCAGCAATAGGCTTTAGTGGGGGTGGACTTTTGGAGGGAAGGTTATATTTTATATTGGATTTTATCTGTTGTATATATATGGTGTTGTATATTTATTTTATATCTGTTTTATGCACTATAACCTGCCTTGAGCCCTAGGGGTGGAGTGAGGTACATGGGGCAGCACAGAGAACTAACATAAGTGAAGTGCATACAGTGGTCACAATCCAGTAACCACTTATTCCAGAGTAGCAATGTGACTAACTCCAGAATAAGTGGTTTGACGATTGAAGTCACACGCATGTCTGCAAACCATCATTGTTTGGTCAAGTATAAGGTCTTCCAGAACTGAAGATATCACTTTAATCTAAAAGGGTTGTGCAATCAGTCACTAGGAGTGATGTTCAGTGCTCCTCTTACAGTGACATATACGTTGCAGAGAAAAAATTATCAATGCTTTTGCAATGACACTTAAAACTATAAACAGGATAAAAGGTCAGAACTTGTTTTCCATTCACTTTTCACAAACCTGAGGAAAACAAAGGAAGTTCTACTTAATAATGCTCTATGCAACACGTTATGATTTACAGACGGTCTCTTGCATAAATACCTCTTTTGCTTTCTGAAAAAACTTCTCTCGTGGCTTTGTTTTATCAAGAGCAGCTCTATTTTGCTCTTCATATGCCATAGTTACTACAGCCAGGATCAGATTGAAGAGATAAAAGGAGCATAAAAAGATGATCAACATAAAAAAGAAAATGGCGCCTTTCCCAGATGTTCGGATAATCTGCAAGCACAAAATTCAGAAAACAGATATCTAAAGATTCTAAAATTGATTGTAGTATTTTAAAGCAAACTTGGTTAATTACTTCTACATACTGTGGAAGGTATCCGCATATAGTAATAATTGAGAAACAAACCTTTCAGAAACATAGGAATTGACAATTAATGAAAGAAAAGCATTTTTGAAAGAAATATAATTAAATCTATACTTTCACCAACAATGACAACCAAATAGCCAGAGTTAACATAATATAAAAAATCAGCTTTATGATCGATAAAAAGACTAAACCAAAGAATGAGCCAACATGAACTTATTTCATGGGGTGTTAGGAAAGAACTGAATCAGAATATTAGATTCAAAAGCAGGGATGTTAAAAATTGCCCCCTCTGTTGGTCAGACAGAGAAGTCTACTCGCCAAGAAGAGCAGTGGTACAACACTCTGTGCAAGCTTGGGCTCAGTGTTGCAGCAGAGAGGGGATTCATACTTCTCTGACAAATAGCAGAAATTAGGAGAGCCCTGTAGTGAAGATCATGAACTGAACCCAACATACATAACATGCATGTATATAGAGTGAGCACTGCATGTTAATATTTTGTATCCATGTTCGGTGTCTGATCACTGTAATGTATAGAAAATATGGTGTGACTTGGATGACATGAAGTATCGATTATACAAGCCAAAATGCACTCACTGTGATAGGTTAGAGAATGGGACAGTAAACCCTTTAGGAATCTTCCCATTCCCTTTTGTTAACTGATAAGCTAGAGGGTGTGTATTATTCACTGATTGTAATCATCAATATAGAAGCCAGAGAGGTAGACATAGTCATTTGTATTAAAAGGCTTCAAAGGTCAGGACACTTGGTCACATAGAGGTCATCTGGGTAAACGTCTGGTAAGACAATCAAAGTTAATTAACACCTAAAAGCAAGCAGACTGACAGAGTTAAAAGGCATGTGTGAGCCGTGCCTCAAGATGACACGTGCCAGGAAGAAACTCCAAGATGGCGGCTGATCTTTGAATACACTACAAAATGGTTGCCACAGGAAGTTGATGTGTTTGGGGCGTGGCTACAAGGTATAAAGAGAGCCAGCCAACAAAGTGGAAGAGGTCCAGCCCTGACCAGGAAAGTGAGCACATCGTAGTTAGAGATGGCCTGCGGACCCCGATCCAGAAGGAAGGAAACCAGAAGCCTAATCACTGGGAGTGAGTGAAGGCTAACTAGCCTGAGAACTGTATATGTGGAAGCCACATGTACATAACTGAGTGATGTGCTTGATGGGTGCCGGCTAGAGGTCTAATGCCTGTCCTGAGAACTTAGAGCCTGTGTGAATAAACTAAAATTGAGACTTAATCTGTGTTTGTCTGTCCTCCTGGGGCTAATCCTGCAAACACTTACCCACAGTGGGCCCCTGATACAGCATGCTGAGGACATGAGAAGGAGAGCATCTTCTAAGATTGACAAGTAACTGTATTAGAAGACAGATGCTGGACCCAGCCTTTCTTTTAAGAGTGAGAGAAAAGCTTTAAAAACTGAATGGAATGTGGAAGTATACAACTGCATAGGGTAAGATAAACTTATAATTCACAGTGCGGTAGGCTTGCATTATATCTTATGTTTATTTGATTTATTGCACTCTGAGCACAATCTTGCATTCTAATTTAAACTTGTTTTTAACTAAGCCTGATGTGTTTAAGTGAGTTCCTGACTTTGGAGTGACACTGTTTGGGGAGATTCTGAGTCAACAAACTCAGATGAACCTGATGAAGTATTTTCTGTGCTTTGGGAAATTCTGAGGTAAAGGTCAGAGAGAGAATTAACACCTTAACAGTTCTGGAGAGAGCTGATTCAGTAGGAGCTGTAAGTAGGGGGAACTGAGTTACAGCTAGCCTAGACTGGGGCAGAGATGCCCCGATTACATCACAAGTCCTGCATGCAGTACTGATCTGGATCCCTTGAGGTGGAGACCTGGTGCTGCATGCAGTCTCTCATATTTCCTGCTGACCATCTGATGGAGAAGAGGGAGCAGGAGAGACCCCTTCTCCCTACAGATCTGAGCTTGACAGAGACTCAGCGGTGCATGCAAGCTGATGGTGGTGAAGTGTAGAAGAGCCCCATCTGCAGTGAAAATTCAAGCCCCAAACACATCAGGTGGAGCTGTAAAAACCCGCTCACCATTTCCCAAAGAGCATTCTTATACAAGACAAATCGAGACAATTTTCTGTGAGCAGCATTAAACCTGCAAATTAAGCTCCCATGTAAACAACTCCTCTAGCGTTTTCAGTGGAAACTTCCGCATCTTAATTCAGATTTGTAAAACCCCAACACTGGGGGTTCCAGAAGGAACACTGCAAAACATGAATGCTAAAGTTGCGAATTAACATCAAACGCCATTTGCACGAGATTGCTTTTGCTCTGATTGCCATTTTGAAAGCATTCACGGGCAGCTGGAGAAGTGCTCTGCTCTGTGCACCACAATTAGGATCCATCTAATATCGCTTTGTCTCTCCAGGACCCTCATCAGCAAGGACGGGGAAAATGTGGCTTTACAGGTACCATGCAACTTTTTCCACGTGCGATGGGGAAGTTGTCTAAACAGCACTCACACGTATGCTGAGCTGTCCTTGTGATCGCGGTTGAGTGCTGTAACCTGTGAACTTCCTGTTTGTCTAAAAACGTCCCAAAGTTTACTTACCTCAGACAAGTGGGTTTTTACAGCTCTTTTCAAAGGGAAACACATAACAACTAACCAGAAGCTATCTAATTCAGAATAGTAAGGTGGGTGTGCAAACTATATAGTAGTTCAAGGGTATCCGATTCTAGTAAGGTAAATTTCAGGGAATTAAGAAATCTAGTATGGGACAGGGTATCAAACCCAGTCATGTGGAATAGACTGGAGACCTCAAAATATACTATTGGCAAAGCACAAGAGACTACAATTTCTTTGAAGAACAAAGCAAGAGGTGATCTACATAGCATGGAAAGGGGCTGTTCCAAGCTTGGGCTCAGTGCTGCAGGAGAGAGGGGGTTCATACCACCCTGGCCATATGATGAAAACCCACAGAAAACCTGATAACCAGAAGGGGTGGCCTTTCAGAGGAAATTATGGATCTAGATCTGTAATTTCCAGATTTAATTATGGATTCAGATTACAGATCCATATTTAAATATATATAAAAAAGAAAAAATATTTAATTTTTTAAAAAAAACATTGCGCATGCAAAAAATGGTCAGCAGACCGTTCTGTGCCTGCGCGCCCTTTTCTGAAATGGGTGGCAGCAGTTTCACTACCATTTTGGAAGTGACAGTTGGTCTGCGCATATATAAAATGGCCACTGTGCATGTACAAAATGGCCACTGTGCATGTGCAGACTGGCTGCCCTTTTCCAAAACGGCAGCAATACTGCCACTGCCATATTGGGAAAGAGCTGCACACGCAGAATGGTCCAACAGCCATTTGCACATGCACATGGGTTTTTATTTTTAGTTTCTTTATAGATCTTAAATGCTACAGATTAATCCGTTACTGCCTGTTAGTGCAGTTATGGATTTAATCCGAATCCCTGCCCTTAGTAACCAGTGACTACAAGACTGTCAGGGCTGGGTCTTGAACCCTTGGCGTGCTGGATAGGCTCTCCAGCACCCTGCGCCACTTGGTGGGCTTGTGAGGGTGTTGGGTTTTCCCCCTTCTGTCTCCCTTGTGTGCTTGCTCCCTGTGTGTCATGCCCCCTCCCAGCTGTAGCCAGTTGCTTTAGCCCTGCCTCCCAGCTTCCTGATAGGCCACAGGAAGTATTTAAGCCTTAGTGTGGCCACAAAAAGCTGGTGGAGCAACGTCTCTTCCCATTCTTGTTTGTTATACTTGAGGAGTACTTGTGCTGTATGTTGTGTGTGTGATTCTTGTGTGTGTCCCCTCTGCATGTAGTAAGACTGTGTCTTGTTCCCCCTGTCTTGTGCATGCCCCATGTTTGCTTGTCCCCCTTGCTCCGAGTGAGCTCATGCTTAGGCCCTTCCCCTTGCTCCGTGTGAGCTTATGCTTAGTTCTGTCCCCCTGCTCCATGTGAGCTTCTGCTTAGTCCCTTCCCCTTGCTCCGTGTGAGCTTCTGCTTAGTCCCTTCCCCTTGCGAGCCTATGCTGAGTTTCCCCCGTGCTTCCAGGGTATTGGTTAACCCGCCAACTTCCCTGTGGTGGGTTCCACCCTTGGCTCCGGACCCTGACCTCGATGATGAGTCGCGTATCTTCTTAGCCCAGCGTGCCTGGTAACGCTGCTGAGTACATAATCTCTCGGGTGCAAGAGAGCGACAGAGGTTTCAGAGGGTCGCCTTGGGGCCACCCTTTTCCCCCCTGTGCCTGGGCCTTGATTCCTCCTACCTTGTTTCCCCCTCCCCGGCTCTGTCCCCTGGAGCCTGATAGTTCTGGCCTTCCTTCTCCCTCATTGGTTTCCCCCACGGCTCCGTTCCCCGGAGCCTGACAAAGACTAACATCTTTACTTAATAATTAAACAGCAAAATAAATATGCAACAAGAAACTCACTAAATATTTGGCCTGGTATATATACTACAAAATTTGTACTTGCTTTCAACATCTAGCAAACCTATTCTTGCTTTTTAGAAGATTCTAGTGCTAGTGCAGGACAGACAAAACTCTGCAAAGTATGCAAATACGTCATATAGATAAGGCTCTAGAACATAGGACTGATTTGCTTATTTATTATTCTAATATATCAAGTTGGTACCTGGCGATAGAGACGTTCCCAGCTATCCTGTGTCATCAGGCGGAACAAGGATAGAAAGGCCCAGCCAAAATGATCAAAACTTGTGTAGCCATAATCAGGATTATACTCCGTTTTAACACACTTATAGCCAAGTGGACATGAATCACTATTAATAACAGAAGAAAAATTATATTACTGATGGCTTCCCTGTAGAGAAGCTAGTTCTCTTACCTAGCACGGTTTACTATTAAAAGCTATTGCATAGTCAGATACATTTGAAGAAAGTTCACATCCATGCCCTCCAATATATTTAAACCAAAAAGTTCTGTTCGTCTGGGATTCCCAGGAAAACCATGGGATAAGATCATATATTGTAACAAGTTGGCCATGGAAAAGGTTCGCTTGGTAAGATATATTAACAGGATTCTTTCCAGTGGGCAAGTCAAGAGACACTGAAGTGAATGAAGTGATAGAAAGGGTTATAAACAATTAAAAGAGGAGTTAACATAGCCTAGAACTTATAACAAGTATCAAACTGTGAGCCCTCAGGGCAGGGACCTGTCTCCAATTAATGTTCCATGCCAGGCTCATTGCTGGTGTTATATAAATAAAAGGGGGGGGGGGGAGAATAGTTAGGGATGAAACTCAGCCAAAAAACCACAGAGAAAATAAATGTACAAAGCCCCAAATGATTGTCAGTTACACTTACTTTGTGTTGGGTTGACAAAGTAATATATCATTGGAAGAATTCATTTTTTTGAAGAAAACTTGCTCTAAAAATAAGTTTGCAAATTCACAAATTACTTTCAAGTATCTTAGTTTAAAGTAGTTGGTCATAATTGTCAGCAGAAGAATATGTGCAGTGTACGTACTGCAATTTATGAATTTCTGTTCATTATAGATTAAAGAGCTGACCAGCAGCTCGCTTCCCAAGCAGAAGGCATGTTCTAGGACTGACCATTCATAAGAACACTGTGGAGGTACATTTCATCAACAGCTTTGCCTTGAGCAGACTTGTCTGGAAAAATGCTATAGGGCAGCCCACTAAGTGAGGAGAGAAGAAAGTCTCCAAAAGGAGAAAACAAGCACTAACATGGATTCAACACAAGAACTTTCTCTTTTGCATTTTTGGATACTTTCATATGTCAGTTTAAAGTGACAAAGCTCACAGAAAGCACCACTCACTCAGTAATGCACCACAGGTTTCTAACGTGTCAACAGTTCTACCATGTGGTGAATTATTGGTGAACCATGAACAATGCTCCCTGTATCTGGGGAACTTTCTCCATTATGGATTTACCACATTCTAGAACAGGGGTGGAGAACTTGGGGGGCCACTGTGAAAATTGCCCCGAGAGCCCACAAAAGTTGGAGGTAGGAATGCTTAAGGGGTGCACTCAGGAAGAAGAGGTTCCAGATCTTGGATCTGTGTCATGGATGGATGGTCCCCTATCCTTGTGTGCCTGCCTTCATCTCTGCTCCCTTACCCTGAACTCAGTTTTTCAGTGTTTGAGAGTAATGATTAGATCAAGGGGTAAGAAAAGGGCCACCTAAAAACAAGCCACAGACCACATCTGGCCCCTAGGCCTGAGGCTTCCCACTCTTTCTTTAGACATCTGAAAGACTGCTATCCTGTCCTCCTCTTCACTAGGCTAAACATAATAAGTTGCTTCAACTTTTCCTCAAAAAGCTTTCTTTCCAGACCCTTCGTCATCTTTGCTGCCCTCCTCTAAACCCACACCAATTTTTCAATGTCCTTCTTTAGATGAGACACTCCAAACTTGACACAGTAGTCTAGCTGAGCTCTGACCAGTGCCAAATAGAGTGGAGATATTACTTCTGCTGACTTGGAAACAATACTTCTGTTAATTCAGCCTAAAATTGCATTAGCCTTTTTTTTGCAGCTGTATTACATTGCTGACTCATGTTCAGTTTCTGATCAACCACAATCCCTAGATCCTTTTCACATGTGCTGCTGCAAAGACAAGCGTCACCCATCCTGTACTTGTGCATTTGGTTTTTATTCCCTAAATGTAGAACTTTACATTTATCTCAGTTGAATTTCATTTTGTTAATTTTTGTCATGTTTGTTAATCGTACAGTGGCAGCTGAAGGAACGTTCATACCAGGTCCTAATGAAGTGATTCATTTCCTGCTATCCACTTCCAGCCCGACAGACAGAGGTCTGACCAACTTGACTAATAGCTATTTATGGACCTATCGTGTAAGAACTTATCCAATCCTTTTTTAAGCCCAGTTATGCTATTTGTCTTCACAACATATTCTGGCAATGAGTTCCACAGATTAATTGTACATGGAGTGAAAAAATACATCCCTTTATTTGTTTTAAACCTACAGCCAGTTAATTCCATAAGGTGTCTCCTAGCTCTATTATTTGACTTATTTATTTAAATTTATATGCCATCCTTCCCAAAGGCTCAGGGCAGCTTACAATCTATTAAAAGTGTTAAAACTAATACAAAACACTTTAAACCCCACCCCCCCATACCAATTCCTGATTCCAACCCCCTCTCACACCCTACCCCCAAACCACGCACTAGCTCACCCCACTCCCCTATCCCCACCTGCAAAATGCCTTGTCAAATATACCGGTCTTACACCCGCTCCAGATGCTCAGGCTTGGGCTCAAATGAACCTCTGGCATAAGGGAGTTTCAGAGCACCGAAGCAGCAACTGAGAACCTCCGCCTCCCTGCGAGCCCTTGTCATATGAACAAAGCTAACAGATGGTATCCACAGGGAGGTGCTTCCAGCCAATCACAGGGGCCAAAATGGGACATGGAAGGACAGACAGATATGTGGGGACCAGACCATTTAGAGTTTTAAATGTCAAAACCAACACCTTGAATTGTGTCCAGAAAGCTATAGGCAGCCAGTGCAGACTTTGGAGCACTGGTGTAATGTGATCCCAGCAACTCGTCCCTGAAAGGAGGTGAGCCGCCGTCACATTCTTAACCTGCACCTGAAGAGGTACAATTCCTCTTGTCAATCTCCAGGCGCAGGTCATCGACCAAGGTCACAAGTGCAGTCTCTGTGCCATACCCAGGACAAAAGCCCGACTGAAACAGATCCAGGAATCTGATGACACTGAGATGAGTCTGGAGCTGTCGGACAACCACCTGCTCAAAAACCTTCCCTAAAAAGGGAAGGTTAGAGACAGGCTGATAGCTGGGTATTTTGAGTACAAATAAACCACTCCCCATTTACTTCCTCCACATCACCCAAGATTTTGTAAACTTCTATCATATACCCCTCTCAGTTGTCTCTTCTCTAAGCTTAAGAAAGCCTAACCCATACAGAAGGTGTTTTTTGTTTCTGGCCATCTTTCTTTGGGTGTCTTTAGAGGCATGGGTGTCTAGATGTGTGTTGACACCACTCATTAGTCACACGTATATCCCCGTGTTTACTGCATTGCAGTACTTACACAATTACATCTACTGGTGCTTGCTTAAACACTGGATGTCAGCACTGATGCACAGACCTCCACAGCTTTCCCCGATGATATCCCATCATACACTGCTCCCTCCCCTCGCTATACAGTGCTGTCACTTCCAAATCCCCTCCCCTCAGTAATGGTGAATTTTCTAAAAAAAAATGGGGAAAAAAAGATGGTTGCTTCCTTGTAACCAAGGTTCTTCGAGATGGCTCTGTACATTCTCACAACTGAAGTAGATCCAGAGAAAGAGTACATTGACAGGGGACAGGGTGAAATGAGGGAAGTGAGGAACTCTAAATGAGTACACACAGGGGCAGAGGCATGCGGAATGAGAACACCCTCCCCGTCTTGCCAAAGAGAGAAATAGAGGCTGTGTACTACTCATGCCTTTGCAGGGCTGGGCAGCAGCACAACTCTCGCTTCTATCTCTCCCTCTCAGGGGCTGGGCAGCAGCAGAAACCTCACTTCTGACTCTCCTCCTCAGTCAGGCTTTCTCGCCCGACCGTGGTGAAGGTGATATGAGCACAGAGTGTCCAGGATTCCCTGTCACTGGCCCCCTGCTTAGGAGCAAGAGGAAAGATGCTTCAACTTTGCATGAAGTTGCAAGACAAACCCAAGTCACTCAAAAGAACATAAGTAGTGCCATACTGAGTCAAACTAATGGTCCATTAAGCCCAGCATCCTGTCCTCTGACAGTGGCCAATCTCAATCGCATGGGAGAAGAACCAACAGTCACAATGGGCAATCAATTCCCCATTGTTCACTCCCAGCTCCCGACAGTAAGAAGTTCATCCCATAAGCTACTTGGTTAATAGCCATTAATGGACCTATTCACTAAGAACGTATCTAGTCCATTTTAAACCCAGCTATACTACTGGTCTTGACAACGTCCTCTGACAACAAATTCCATAAGTTAATTATGTGTTGAGTGAAAAAGTACTTCCTTTTATTTGNCCAGTCCTCTATCCCCACCCACCAAATGCCTTTTCAAATAAAATCTTACACCACCTCTGGAAGATGCTCAGGCTTGGGCTCAAATGAACCTCTGGCATAAGGGAGTTTCAGAGCACCGAAGCAGCAACTGAGAACCTCCGCCTCCCTGCGAGCCCTTGTCATATGAACAAAGCTAACAGATGGTATCCACAGGGAGGTGCTTCCAGCCAATCACAGGGGCCAAAATGGGACATGGAAGGACAGACAGATATGTGGGGACCAGACCATTTAGAGTTTTAAATGTCAAAACCAACACCTTGAATTGTGTCCAGAAAGCTATAGGCAGCCAGTGCAGACTTTGGAGCACTGGTGTAATGTGATCCCAGCAACTCGTCCCTGAAAGGAGGTGAGCCGCCGTCACATTCTTAACCTGCACCTGAAGAGGTACAATTCCTCTTGTCAATCTCCAGGCGCAGGTCATCGACCAAGGTCACAAGTGCAGTCTCTGTGCCATACCCAGGACAAAAGCCCGACTGAAACAGATCCAGGAATCTGATGACACTGAGATGAGTCTGGAGCTGTCGGACAACCACCTGCTCAAAAACCTTCCCTAAAAAGGGAAGGTTAGAGACAGGCTGATAGCTGGGTATTTTGAGTACAAATAAACCACTCCCCATTTACTTCCTCCACATCACCCAAGATTTTGTAAACTTCTATCATATACCCCTCTCAGTTGTCTCTTCTCTAAGCTTAAGAAAGCCTAACCCATACAGAAGGTGTTTTTTGTTTCTGGCCATCTTTCTTTGGGTGTCTTTAGAGGCATGGGTGTCTAGATGTGTGTTGACACCACTCATTAGTCACACGTATATCCCCGTGTTTACTGCATTGCAGTACTTACACAATTACATCTACTGGTGCTTGCTTAAACACTGGATGTCAGCACTGATGCACAGACCTCCACAGCTTTCCCCGATGATATCCCATCATACACTGCTCCCTCCCCTCGCTATACAGTGCTGTCACTTCCAAATCCCCTCCCCTCAGTAATGGTGAATTTTCTAAAAAAAAATGGGGAAAAAAAGATGGTTGCTTCCTTGTAACCAAGGTTCTTCGAGATGGCTCTGTACATTCTCACAACTGAAGTAGATCCAGAGAAAGAGTACATTGACAGGGGACAGGGTGAAATGAGGGAAGTGAGGAACTCTAAATGAGTACACACAGGGGCAGAGGCATGCGGAATGAGAACACCCTCCCCGTCTTGCCAAAGAGAGAAATAGAGGCTGTGTACTACTCATGCCTTTGCAGGGCTGGGCAGCAGCACAACTCTCGCTTCTATCTCTCCCTCTCAGGGGCTGGGCAGCAGCAGAAACCTCACTTCTGACTCTCCTCCTCAGTCAGGCTTTCTCGCCCGACCGTGGTGAAGGTGATATGAGCACAGAGTGTCCAGGATTCCCTGTCACTGGCCCCCTGCTTAGGAGCAAGAGGAAAGATGCTTCAACTTTGCATGAAGTTGCAAGACAAACCCAAGTCACTCAAAAGAACATAAGTAGTGCCATACTGAGTCAAACTAATGGTCCATTAAGCCCAGCATCCTGTCCTCTGACAGTGGCCAATCTCAATCGCATGGGAGAAGAACCAACAGTCACAATGGGCAATCAATTCCCCATTGTTCACTCCCAGCTCCCGACAGTAAGAAGTTCATCCCATAAGCTACTTGGTTAATAGCCATTAATGGACCTATTCACTAAGAACGTATCTAGTCCATTTTAAACCCAGCTATACTACTGGTCTTGACAACGTCCTCTGACAACAAATTCCATAAGTTAATTATGTGTTGAGTGAAAAAGTACTTCCTTTTATTTGTTTTAAAACTGCCGGCAGCTAGTTTCATGGAGTATCCCCTAGTTTTAGTACTATTTGAGAGGGTAAATAACCATTCCCTATCTACTTGTTCCATACCACTCAAAATTTTATAAACCTCTATCATGTCCCCTGTCAGTCTTCTCTAAGCTGAAGAGACCCAGCTTGTCAAGCCTCTCTTTGTACGGAAGCCGTTCAATACCATTTATCATTCTCGTTGCCCTTCTCTGTACATTTTCTAGTTCAGCTATGTCTTTTTTGAGATGGGGCGACCAAAACTGCACACAGTATTCCAGGTGCAGTCCCAGCATCGATTTGTATAGAGGCATTATGAAATACTCAGTTTTATTCTCTATCCTTAAGATTCTGTGAATTACTTCTGACATTCTGTTTGCTTTTTTGACTGCTGCTGCACACTAGGCTGAGGATTTCAGTGTATTGTCCACAATCACTCCCAGATCCTTTCCCTGCATGGTAACTCCTAGCTTAGCACCTAGCATTGTGTACTCATAGTTTGGGTTATTTTTCCCTATCTGCATCACTTTGTACTTGTCCACATTAAATCTCATCTGCCATTTAGATGCCCAGGCACCTAGTCTCATAAGATCCTGTTGCAGTTCTTCACAGTCTGCTCAAGTTTTAACTACCTTGAATAACTTGGTGTCATCTGCAAATATGATCACCTCACTCTTAACGCCCTTACTCACCCTCCGTGTCGAACTCTATCATCATTCACCAGTATTAACATCAAACACACACTAACATACCACCTGATATCATTAGACACAACGCCAGACATGGGGAGAGGGTAATCAAGCTATTTCTATCTTCAATACTTCCTAGCAGGAAATACGGGCTTAAAGGCAGGCTAAAAATCGTGACAATGTTTAAATGCAACACACAGCCATGCAGCAAATGTTGTAAGCACCCGTTCCTTGCTGCGTCTAAAGGTGCCATTTGTTGCCCTTCCCTGCACTGGTTCCAGTTCTACGTCCTTTTTTAGATGCAATGACCAGAACAGCACATAATATTCGACAAACAGGCACATCATGCATTTATATAGCAGCAATGTAATGTTCTCCATTTGGGGGACAATCCAGCAGCCTGCTTACGTTAACCCCAACGTGTGGCACACAGCCAGAACATGCACGTTCAGACGTGCATGTGGGGCCATGTGCACAGCACAGCCACATGGGGCAAAAGTGTAAACCCTGGCCTATGCAACCCGCCCCGCTTGGTTGTGCTGCACGTGCGTTCTGGCCGCGCGTCGCAGTTGACATATCCAGGCCGCTGGATTGTCCCCTTTGCTTTTTTTTTTTTAATCCCTTTCCCAGTAATTCCTAACGTTCTGTTTGTCTTTTTGGCCACTGCGGCACATTGAGCTTATGTTTTTAATGAACTATCCACAAAGATTCCAAGATCTTTTTCCTGAGTCGTAGCACCTAATTCAGAACCCAACATTAGATAAGTACAGCTGGACAGATGTGGAATACAGAGCTGCATTTTAGAAGTGATTCTTGTGTAGTCTGTAAAGGGCTTCTGTATTGTTGAGAAATATCCCTATAGAAAGTTATTATTATGAAAGTTTTTTCAGTGTGAATGCAAGTAGCAGCAAATTATAGAAAGTTACAACTATTTCAGCATGTGTGGCTGGGCTTCAGAAAAATCAGATCACAACAGTATATATAGTTGTTGTTATGAAAATGCTGGCTTAGGAGTGTACCTGTTATTAATGGGTTAAAAAAATGCCAGTCCCATTAAAAAGCAGTCGCCCAATTTACATTTAAATATTCTGAAGAATTATATACTTTGAGACCAGCTTCTCTCAGCTATACATTCACTACTAATTGCAGTGTGTTAATATTCATAAATCCCCAAAAGGTATACATCTTGTTTTTATTTGGAGGGGGCAGGGAAGAGTATACTTTACCTGATATGTTTTGACGACAACTGATGACATTGTCGGAATCATTGTTTGTTGGGTCACTGAGAGCACAATTATATTTCAATTGACCCATAAAGAGCTGGAGGCCCACAAGGGCAAAGACACTCAGGAAGAAAACAGTCAGGAACATCACATTGGCAAGTTTCTTAACAGACTGGATCAGCGAACCTACAATTACCTTCAACCCTGGAAAACATAGACAGACTAAGAAGCTGAAAGAAATCTATAGTCCCATTTTACCACATACCACAATTACAATATTTGATAACATGCTCAACATCAGAGGTAGAGAAACCTTTCCCTCTCATGGGTCACTCTGAAAATAAGCACAAGCTACAAGGGCTGGATAGAGGTTGGGGGTGGGGTGGGGTGAGGGTATTTAAGGGGTGTGCTCAGAAAGAGAAGGGATCTGGCTCCTATCCTTAAGTGAATGCCCCCATCTTTGCTCCCTTACTCTGAACTCACTCTTTCAGTGCTTGGGGGTAGGAACAAGATCTAAGGGCCAGATCCAGGAACTGGAAAGGGGCCAAATAAAAACTAGCTGCATTTAACCCCCTTACCTGAGCTTTTCTACCCGTGCTCTACATTCACGACACATTTTTGCAAATTGACAGCACAATTAAAAGCAATGATGGAGAAAAGGGTATTTTCAAATGAGACCATTGCAGTCCAGGTTCGGTCCATGCAGCCCCCATTCCCATGTTGTCTGCTCAGCCTAATAAACGGGCAGCCCCCTGCGTGCATTTCATGTGTTTGTGGGCAGATCCCACTGGCAGTGCCAATGAGAGCGAGAGACAGGAAGGGACATGAAGCATTCACTCCTGGGATATTCTAGGATTTCTGCCCACGACTATATGGTGCTGGAAGACCTGTATGGAGGCACTGGATGTAACCTAATCGATGGGATATGGACACGTGGGGACACATTAGCCCGTATTTTCCCAAGCAGCAGGCTCCACATCTCTGAAACTGTGTTTTTTGCTTCATTGTAGGATAGGTCTTTCACTCCCAATGGCTATTAACAAGCAAAACTATAGCCCACACCAGGTGGGTGTCCACCTGCTCATTTATTAGTTGCTGGCTGCACTGGCCACATGGTCACCACCCACTGGACATGCAGCCCCCACTCATGGCAGGGTCCCAGAGCATGCGTAACCTCTATGCGGGCAATTTCAGGTTAATTTACCCGCACATGTCCACGTCCCATCAATGAGGGTAAGTGCAGCCTCCTCTTATCCAGGTTCACCAGTCACAGACTAAAAAGCCTAGAGCACTCCGCAGAGCTCTCTCTTCTGGTCCCTCTCCTCTCTCTCACTGGCATGCACGTAATGTTCACCTTAAAAGCCAATCCACAATATTAGTGAATAGGGGCACTTCCCATTATCAAGATCATTATCAGTTTGACAGGTCACGTGAGGTGCCACGTCACTGGAAGCTGACTATGGTGCCAGCCGTGATGGGACACTTAAGCAGAAAACACTACATTTCAAGTTCAGAGGATGAGAATGCTGAGTTTCTATGGTAATTGCCAGGGGTTGTATTAAGTCAACTCCCCCCCCATTGTTGTTATAATGTTCTTTGGAAATTTAGGACATTTCGATTTTATTGTGAAGAGTCAATTATGATTAACTATGATTGGTTCCTTGTATTGTTTTGGAGATTATTGTCTATGTTATATTATGTTTTAAGGGTTATATGATGGTTTTATGCACAATGCAATGCTTAATGCATAGTGTATGTTTATTTTTACATTTCTAGATGTTTGAGGCTACAGCGAGAGCTTACGCCAATAAAGGTTGGTTGACTGATTGAGTGTGGCCCCATGGCCAAAGTTCTTTTTAGCATGCCTGTCCACGATGAGGAAACTTGCACAAACAGTGAGGAGCCTTCAGTGTGGTCAGAAGGGGCAAAAGATGGGGCACCCCTACTCAGCACACCCGAACCAACTCAAAATTCAAAGTTAAGAGATGTATGGGGTTGACTGTCACAAAGCAATGTTAGAGTGCTAACCCACTATGGTTTTTAAAATTTCAATCAGGAATTGTTTGAAAGCTCTATCGCTGCCACTGAAGAGGTTGAAAGCAGACCAGAAGAACCAGCTCTGCCCTGAGAAAAAAGCTGAGAGGGAAGAGCAGCATATCACCCTCCAGAGACACCTGGGCCTGGAGCTGAATGAATCAGATTATGTGCCAGCTAAGAAAGAAAAAGTGCCATGACATCTATTGTGCGGGCCTGTATACATGCAATTTTAAAGCACTGTCTTAGAAAACAAAATGCATGATGACTGCAAGGGCTGCATCGTTAATGCACCAGCACAACTGGCCCACAAGTGTGTGATCTGGTCTTTTGAGGACCGGGCAAGGAAACTTAGAATTATTTTCAATAGTATTTGTTTGGAGACTGTATTACATGTAGTCAATATGCTTGGTTATGCTATGAGGTGCTTATTTGTAACTCAAGAAACTTTCAATTTAACCCTTTTGCTTTTTTGTAAAATAGATACAGCCAAACACCCTGGAAGTGTACTGGATTAATTAATTAGACCTTGTGATAAACATGTATTAAACTTTGTAGAGGTCATGGTTAAAAACCAACATTGCAGGTCCTTTTTAAAGAAAAATATGTGTGTAATAAATAGACTGTGCCCAATGAGTAGGAGAAAAAATTATTTTGTCTCTGGTGTATTACAAGATTTTTTTCAACAAAGCACATTTTGAAATCTATTTGTATGTATCTAGGCTATAAGGGTTTTTTGTTTATAAAAGTTTCTTAGTCAGTTGAAAGCAGACATGCTGTTTTGGTTTGGGGAGACTGGGGACACACAGTGTTAAAACAATGGCTTGACTTGGCTTTATCAGGCTGATTGCTTTGATTTTGATCAAACAGACAGGCTGACACCGCTAGGAGTTGAAGCCTAAACAATGGGCTGGGGTCTTTTGATTATGAAGTGGCATTTTTAGGTAGAAGCTGGCAACAACGTGATTTTTAATGATTTTGAGATGCTGTCTGCAAAATTTACAATGTTATCGTTGTCGTTATTGTTAATGCTGTGGCAGTTGCATTTTGGAGGGAAAATGTGGAGCTGGGAGGAGGGAGCAGACATCTCAGAGCCCTAAACAGGTTTGAACTCTTGAACTGTGACTGTGTTGGGAGGGGCGAGCAGCTCAGCAGTATCTGATGGATGCATCACTGGCCAATGAGCAGCGCAAGCAGGCCCCATAAGTCTCATGGAACTCTGTGATTACTCAATGCCTGCCTGCTGCCTCCCACAACCAATTAGAGGGACTCTGGGGGAGGGCACTGCAGACCTTTATAATGGGAGGGCCAGGCTTTTTCTCTCTGTTCTGTGAGAGCTCTGCTTGTCAGGTTGCGCTTACAGAACTGTGGTGCTTGCACATAAAAATCCTCCCAAGACCTCACTGTATTACCAATACCTTTCCTTCCTCATACCCTACATTTTAGCTTCTCCATTTCTCTGCCATTTCCCCCTCTGTACATTAAAGATAGATAGGTAGTATAGATTAGATATAGATAGGGATGTGCGAATGCGGTTCGGAAGTTCGGAGTTCGGACCAAATTCAAATAGTTCGGTCAACCGGACCGAACTTTCGAACCAAACTCGAATTCAACCAAACTTTGTGGTTGAATCCAAACCTGTTCGGAAGGTCAAACAAAACAGTTTTGAATGTACGAACTTGGTTTGGAAGTTCACAGTTTGACCAAACTCAAATAGTTCAGTCGACCGAACCGAACTTTCGAAGCGAACTTGATTTTCAAATCGAACCGAATTTCTGAACTCAGTCCTGTTCTCACATCCCTAGATATAGATATATATTATAGACATATAGATTAGATTAGAATAGTTATATAGATAAATGAGTTTTCCTTTTCCCTTCCCTTGTCTCCCTTAGATTTAGATAGATATTAGCTGTGTACATATATAGATTAGATATTATATAGGTATTTGGTTAGTCTGTGTTATTGTATATATCAGGATTATAGGTATTGTGAGATCTTCATTTGTGCACAGGAATCAATACCGATACCAAAAATAAAATCTTCATTTGAAACAATACCGATACAGATAACAAAAATGACATTGTCTTTAATAACGATAATGACAATGACATTTTTTAATAACGAAAATGACATGGGGGCCTGGTGCACACCCCTACTGCACCGTGTGCTGTCACTTTTGTTTAGAAATTGACTGCATAGAGCGAAGAGGCGAGCAGTCGAAATGTCCTAGTTGCTGGCTCATCTGTAGGTCTAATGAATGCTTACAGAGGCATAGGGCACTGGCAGAAGACAAGAATTACTGTAAGTTAAAAATCCAGTGTCCCAAATGTAACTCTTATGTTAACATGAGTGTAAGGGGAGGAAATGCGGACAATGTAAACAGGGGCTGCAGGATGTAAATAGTTATCAAATGGACTATGGTCGCTTCTATTAGATCTTTTGGCTGAATTTGATACAGTTGATCACGAGATGTTGGTGACGCGACTGCGGGACTGTGCAGGGGTGGACAGGACTGTTCTTGAATGGTTCCGCTCTTTCCTGACCGGTAGAACTCAGCAAGTGGTTCTTGGGGAGTTTTTTTCATCATACCGAGACCTCTCGTGTGGAGTCTCGCAGGGTTCAGTCTTGTCCTCTCTCTTGTGCAACGTATACATGCAGCCACTTGGTGATGTAATCAGGAATTTCAGCGTGCGGTGTCATCAATATGATGATGACACCCAGCTGTATCTCTCTTTTTCAACAGACCCAGGCCCTGCAGTCTCAGTGCTTACGTGGTGTTTGACAGCTGTGGGGGACTGGATGAGGGCTAACCAACTGAGGCTGAATCCCGACAAGACGGAGGTGATGTTGGTGGGTAAGGTGATGGAGATGGCAGTTCCTGTTATTGGCAGGGTCTACCCTCCATTGGTATCCCAGATAAGGAGTCTGGGGTACTCCTCGACACGCAGCTCCACCTGGATGTTCAGGTGGAGGCTGTGGCGAGGGGTGCCTTCCGCCAACTACATCTGGTGCAGTGGCTTCAGCCGTTTGTCTCAGGCTCTGACCTGGCCACCATCATCCATGCTTTCATCACCTCTAGACCGGACTATTGTAATGCACTCTACGTGGGGCTACCCATGGTGATGGCTTGGAAACTGCAGCTGGTGCAGAATGTGGCGACCCATCATCTGGTAAAATTGGGCTCCCGGGAGCATATTACACCAGCGCTTCGCTCTCTGTACTGACTGCTGGTGGATTTCTGGGCCCGATTCACTGTGTTGGTCCTGGCCTATAAAGCCCTAAATGGCCTAGGCCCTACCTACCTATCTGCAGGACCGCCTCACTCCCCGGGTGTTGGATCACCCCCTGTGGTCATCTGGGGGTGCCCTGCTTGTGGTCCCCTGAGTATTTTGGGGGGGCCACTCAGGGGAGGGCATTCTCAGTGGCCACACCACAGCTGTGGAACTCCCTTCTGGTTGGCCCGGATCTCCTCTCTGTTTGGAGAAGCTGTAAGACCTGGCTGTTCCGGCAAGCATTTGGCAGGGGAGATGGGTTAGGCGGTGGAGGGTTTTTTGGGTAGGGGTTAGTTTTTCTTTGTCCTCCTTTTAGTTGTTTTTAAATTGTTGTTTTAATGTTTTATGAACTGTAAGCTGCCCCAAGCTGCCTGTGGCAGGAGGGGCAGGGTAGTAAAACTTTAAAATAAATTAATGAATAAATCTACGCTATATGGGAATATAGCGTAAAATAAAATGGGAAATGCCCTTTACACCCCTCAAACCCCATGGTTTTCGGAAGCTTACTGAGTTTCATCTGTAGAAAATTTAAGGAGTCCATGAAATGAATGTTTAAGGCCATTACGTTTATGAAAAGCAACTTACCCCTCTGGGGTATCAACTCTATCTCCATCTTCTGGTTAATCAGATGGTTCACAATAAAGTAAGAGTCATAATGAGAGGCATTATGGTCTAAAAAAGAATAGATTCTGGACTTGGCCCCGATAAACACCTTGACAAATTCTGAAACACAGTCAAACCCCATAAACTCACAGGTCTTCTCCCCATTGAGAGCCATGGCATAAATGTAATTTGACTCATGCACTCCTGTTTCCTGGGTGCAATCAAAATTGTAAACAAATGTATTTTCAGATTCATCAGGCTTGATAAGATAGTCTATCTTATCAAGCCTGATGAATCTGAAAATACATTTGTTTACAATTTTGATTGCACCCAGGAAACAGGAGTGCATGAGTCAAATTACATTTATGCCATGGCTCTCAATGGGGAGAAGACCTGTGAGTTTATGGGGTTTGACTGTGTTTCAGAATTTGTCAAGGTGTTTATCGGGGCCAAGTCCAGAATCTATTCTTTTTTAGACCATAATGCCTCTCATTATGACTCTTACTTTATTGTGAACCATCTGATTAACCAGAAGATGGAGATAGAGTTGATACCCCAGAGGGGTAAGTTGCTTTTCATAAACGTAATGGCCTTAAACATTCATTTCATGGACTCCTTAAATTTTCTACAGATGAAACTCAGTAAGCTTCCGAAAACCATGGGGTTTGAGGGGTGTAAAGGGCATTTCCCATTTTATTTTATTTTTTAACACCAAGGCCAATCAAAATTATATAGATCCCATGCCTCCTCCTGAGTCTTACAGAGTAAACAGTATGATGCCTGAAGAAAAAGCTGCTTTTCTTGATTGGTATGAATGCAACAAAGACAAAACATTTTAATTACAGAAAGAACTGGCCTATTACTGCCAGCAAGATGTTAAGATTTTGAAGGTCTTTGTGCTGTACAGAACTGAAATTAAGGAGATGACAAAAAAAGAGTAGGTGGTATGAATGAAAGATGGTGTAATTCTGGTGGAATACCATCATATTGACCCTTTCCAGTCAGTCAGTCAGTCTAGCCATGTCTAGGTTTCTGTACTTACAACTAAATACCATAGCTGTTGCACCTCCTGACAACTAGCATTGGAATGCAAAGAGGTATTCAACCAATTCAGTGGCTGTCGTTTATAGAGTATAAAGAAAAAATTCAGATTCGACACACCTTGCAGGGTGGTGACTTTAAAGTGGGCCCTTACTACCTCGATGGGTATGCAATAATTGCAGGGAAACACACAGCATTTTAATTTAACAGATGTTTCTATCATGGCTATGTAAAATGCTATGAGGGGGGTATGAACCCTATGACAGGGTGCAGTTATGCGTCTCTTGCTTAGCAGACCCAGCACAAATTGGATTTTCTCCAGGATAAAGGTTCTGAAGTCAGAATCCTCTAGGAACATGAGTGGAGGGAAATGCTGGAAACAGACAGGGAGCTACAGGAGTTTCTGGGAGAGAGGGGGATGCCTTAGCCTCTGACCCCCAGGGATGCTCTGCATGGTGGGAAAACTAACATAATATGTCTGTATTACCTAGCAGAGCCTGGGGAAGAGGTGTGCTATTATGATTTTACAAGCCTTTACCCGTTTGTAAACAAGTCGAAAGAAAACCCACTGGGCACCCTACCATCATTTTAAAACATTTTGGCTCTCTTTCAGACTATTTTGGGCTTGTAAAAGTGAGAGTACCCCCCCTCATGGGCTTTCTTCCCAGTGCTCCTCATTAGGGTGGGTGGCAAGCTCATGTTCCCTCTGTGTACAATGTGTGCAGAGAGCAAGAGACCTGTTCCCACATGGATGAGGAAATGGCTCTCGAGGTGACATGGTGCACAGTCAAATTGGCAGTTGCACTAGAGAAGGGATACAGGATGGCTAAAATCTTTAAATGTTGGCATTTCAAACAGAAATCTGCCTCCCTGTTTTCTGATTATATTAATGTACCTTCGTCAGAAACAGGAGGCTTTGGGGTACCCCAACTGGTGCACCACTGAAAAGCAACAGACTAAGTATGTAAATAATTACTATGAGAAAGAAGAGGTATGCTTACGCCCAGACCATATCGAGGTGACCCTTGCAAAATGCAGTACTGCTAAATTATATCTTAATTCTTTCTGGGGAAAGTCTGCACAAAGAACAAACTTAGGTAACATGAGCATTGTTACAGACCCTGAAGAACTTTTTCATCTTGTGTTTTCCTCCCACTATGCTGTCTCCTCATGCGACTTCTGGGGGGAGGAGGCAGCATGTGTATGCTGGAAGCAAGCTAAAGAGTGCTGCATAATTTCAGTCAGCACAATTTTTTTCATAGCCTCCTTCACGATAATGTACGCATGGCTAGAGCTGTACAACTTGCTAGACAGGTTTCAGGACCACTGTCTTTACTATGATACAGACTCTGTCATTTTTGTGGAGCAGAGAGAAAGAGTGGGAGTCCCCTTCTGGTGATTATTTAGGAGATCTAATGAGCGAACTCACTCCAGATCAGTACATTGTAGAATATGCTTCAGGTGGTCCTAAAACGTACGGGTTCAAACTGTCTAATGGCAAAGTGTGCATGAAGGTGAAGGTGATTACACTGAATAGTGCCAATTGTGAAAAAGTCAATTTTGAGAGTTTGAAAGATCTGTTTGGAACTATAAAACTGGGCAGGAAGACCCTAAAAAAATAACAATTCAACAACCGTGTATAGTAAGAGACAAGAAGCACTTTCAAATAAAGACAACGTCTCTTAGGAAAACACAGAGAGTTGTTTACGATAAGAGAGTGATCAGAGAGGGTTTTAAAACTTTGTCCTATGGGTATCCCTTTCTCCGCTGTGATCGCTAGGCCGAGCGAGTTGGAGAAATCTTACATTATAAAAAAATCTGTTAGATCATAGCAAGCAAGTGCTTTCATCTATGCTTCAAAATGTAGTTGTGTGTTATAGCTGCTGGCAGCCTTTCTATAAGGAGATATTTTATTATTATTATTATTATTATAAGCATTTGTATAGCGCCAGCTGTGTACCTGGCACTTTACAGAACAATAAAATAGACACAGTCCCTACTCCTTTGTCACGATTGTAGAGGGATTGCCTGAAAGTCTGACTGACGATGCTTTATTCCCTGTGAATAAAACGGGTTGGGTCATAGTAGATGATCTCATGGAGTCTGCTTCTGAAAGCGGTGAAATTGAGAAGGCCTTCACAAAGTATGTGCATCATCATAATTTGTCCAATCTATATAGACCAGAATCTCTTCTGCAGGGGCAAAAAGAGTCTTACAATTCAAATGAATTCTAAATTTTAGTTCTTTTTAAAAACCCAAGGGTTAAGATGCAGATCGCCACTCTAGACTGGCAAATGTATGCCGGTAAGTCCCAGTTTTTCCTGGAAGCCTAGGAGGATCCTACCCGCAATCCGTACGGCTATTTGGTGGTGGATTTAAACCCCTCTACCCCCAAGGAGTAGAGACTAAGAGCGGGACGCTTCCTGTTGGAAATACATTCCTTAGTTACATCTCCCCTAAGCACCTTATCCTGCTTGTTTTCTAGCAAACAACCAGGATAAGGTGCTTAGGGGAGATGTAACTAAGGAATGTATTTCCAACACCCCTTCTCATCTTCCCGTGTACCTAATCACTTATGTTCATTGCTGACAATTCCCAATGCTTCTCGTAGCCTCTGGACCTAATGAGGCCAAGCTCATCAAGACAAAAAAAGACCGCAGAACTGCAGATAAAGAAGGAAGCTACACTTGATTTGACCATGTTCGATCAACCGGAACCAGAAGGGGGCACTGATGCTGATGCTGAAGCAGAACCAGAACTGGAAGCAGAAGTGAGACATTCTGGAAGACCCAACAAAGGAGTACCAGCAGCAAGACTCTCCTACGTGGCAAAAGTGGAGGAACCGCAGGAGCCCTCAACATGGCAAGACATTCAAAAAATGCAAACCAGTGAGGCGCGCAAATGGAGAGATGCTGCCAAGGAAGAAATTGAGTCTCTTAATGAAAATAAAACATGGACACTCACAAAGCTACCTGAAAACAAAAAGGCCGTCGGATGCAAATGGGTCTTCAAGACCAAGCATAATGCAGAAGGGGAAATCACGCGCCACAAAGCGAGATTAGTGGCCAAGGGATATTCCCAAAAATACGGCGAAGACTACGACGAAACCTTTGCTCCAGTAGTAAGGCACACCACAATAAGAACACTCCTCAGCATAGCAGCTGCAAGAAAAATGGAAGTGCAGCACTTAGACGTGAAGACTGCATTCCTACATGGTGATATCAAAGAGGATATCTACATGCAGCAGCCGCCGGGATTTAAAGAACCTGGGAAGGAGGAACTTGTGTGCAAACTTCAAAAGAGTATCTATGGTTTAAAGCAAGCAGCGAAAGCCTGGAACGAAAAATTGAATCAATTGCTCCTTAAGGAGGGGTTCATACAGGGAGAAGCTGACCCCTGCCTATACTCAAGGTTCAGAAATAAAAGGAGGACATACATTCTAACTTATGTGGATGATCTGATTGTATGCCATGAAAACAAACGAGATTGTGATGAAATCGTCAGGAATCTGAACAAAGAAATAGAGGTGAAAGACTTGGGAGGTATCACTTACTATCTTGGAATACAAATAGAACGAGAAAAAGATGGAAGTTTCCTTCTCAATCAAAAACAAAAGATAAAGGACATTTTAGAATGCCTAGGCATGACAGAGGCTAATGAAGTGGGGACACCTATGGAAACAAATTTCCTAAGCCAGGAAGGCAACGACGAGCCCCTACCACAGGACAACCAGTACAGAACTGCAATTGGCAAAATGTTGTATGTAGCCACCGTCACAAGGCCAGACATTGCCGCTGCTGTAGGAATACTAAGCAGAAAAGTAAGTGCACCAACCCAAAGGGACTGGATAGCAGTCAAGAGAATAGCACGGTACCTGAAGGGCACAATGCATTTAAACTTAAAACTACCAGCAAGCGAGAACCCCAGATTGATGGGCTATATGGATGCGGACTGGGCCGGAGACAAGACTGACTGCAAATCTGTGAGTGGAAATGTATTTCTGTATGGAGGTGGAGCAATCAGTTGGACTAGCCAGAAGCAGTCATTAATTGCCCTTTCATCCACAGAAGCAGAATTTATTTCAGCCACTCAAGCATGTCAAGAGGTAGTATGGCTACACAGACTACTAAAGGACTTTGGAATAGACGAACCAAAGTCAACGGAGATGTATGAGGACAATCAAAGCTGCATTCGGCTTATGAAAATGGAAAGGACAAAGCCAAAGTTGAAGCACATCGACACCAAGCATCACTATGTGCGAGAAGTGCAAGAAGAAGGATTTGTCGAAGTGATTTATTGTCTTACAGAGGAAATGATAGCTGATGTGCTGACCAAACCGCTACCCAGAGACAATTTCCAGAGGCTACGAGAAGCATTGGAAATTGTCAGCAATGCACATAAGTGATTCGGTGCACAGGATGATGAGAAGGGGTGTTGGAAATACATTCCTTAGTTACATCTCCCCTAAGCACCTTATCTTCCTCTGTAAAGTCTGCATTGGGCTAATCAATGCAATGATCTCACAGTCCTTGCATTCCAACACTTCCCACCCAAATGGCTGGTCACCTATACTTTGAGAAAGGCGCTGATCTTTCCCTCCTTCCCCCATTTTTACCAGCAGTCAGCATGTCGGGTCACATAAAGAGGAACCTCTCTCTTTTAAAGCTGCTAGCCAAAGCACCGCTAAGTCAACGTAAAGTCATCTTTTGTGCAGCCTGTGATGACTTGGTGATTGCTCTCTCAGAACTCGCCGTTAATGTCTGAAGGGGTAATATACCTCTGTCTCCGAAGCAAGTAAGGCAACTGAGGAAGGAGCATAAGGCTATAAAAACCCTTTCTAACAGACAAATCTCTCTTAAAAGAAAGATGATTTTCTGATGCAGAAGGGAGGATTTCTAGGGCCACTGCTCGGTATTGCCCTCCCTCTGATCACTGGGCTTTTGATGAGACAATAATGGATAGTACTGAAAAGATACTTGGTGCCTGAGAGACAGCTAGAGAAGCTGACAGCTATCCCTCCCCCCTTGAGGAAACCACCAGAGTGTACCAGTAGCTAACCAGTATTCCTCCATGCTTCAAAAATATTTAACCCACGTGAAGCAGGGAGAGACAGAAAAAGGAAAGCTCACTATGATGCTTCCCCCTTCAGAAGAAACCATTCCTGCCCTCCCCCAACCGTAACACTCCAAGGTTGGGGAGAGGGACGCTGTTGTTCAGGAGGTGCTGAGGAGGCTACATAAGCAGAATCATAACAACGTGCAGCTTCTGCTTGATAAACTGAAACATGCCACAGTCTTGCCCTCATGGGATATGGCAGGGGCACTTTTTTTGTACCACGGCTTCCCAATCAAGGGGTCCAACATGGTGGATCTGGTGCGCGCAGCAACCCAGCAGCATGCCCTCAAAAATCCTCCTACAGGTTGGGAGTTTTTGTTTATGGTATGGCGGAAGTTAATGTTCCATCATCTCTAATAAGAAATGCTGCTAACATTATGGCTCTGTGAAATCATCCACAGCAACCCCAGGACCCTCTCAGGCAACCTCTTCCAAAACCCCTTCTCCTTCTGTTCTAAGGCGTTTCACAGGAAGGATGCCTTGGATTTCTTTGTAATGATGTTTCCTCTAAGAATTTTGTTTGAATAACTTTCTTGTAATGTTGTTTCAGCAGTCTTTTGGAAAATGTGCATCAAATAAAACATGAATTTAAAGAAGTGTCCTGCCTATTACTTTAAAAAAAAAAAACCTCATTAAAAAAAGGCACAACAGTTATGGTTACTTTTTAAGCCCCACCAGGGGTGGATATTGACCACCAGGCTTACAGGCCTCTGGTTCAGTCTCCCCTTGGGGAGCATCCAGGAAAGTCTTTTTCATGTAGCGGTCTGATGATAAAACATGTAATAGCTGTAATAGCTGTAGGGTGTCCATGTGACATGTAGTCAAACAGTATGTTTCTCCTTTGATTTATTTCTATTATGTTTTCAAAAACAGCATACACTATCACATTGATGGTGGTGGGTAAAGGCATGGAGAAGCATATTTCTGTCCTCCAGTTTCCATTTTTAATCAGTGAGTAATGTTCGCCCCCTTCCTGGTCAGGCGACAGATCAAAAGTAAACAGAGTATATCCCTGGGCAAACTCCTCATGGCTGATAAGCAGTGCACGGTCTTTCATATGCTTGCCTGCAGCTTGCATCAGGTTCATGTACTCCCTTCACACAGTTTCCATCCCCAAAGTCTGGTTGCAAAGGTTTGTCAGGGATCTGGTCTCACAGAGCACCACAAAATTAATATTGTAATGTTTAAAGGGGAAAGGATTTTTAATGTAACTTCCCAAAAATGAGCTGTTGTCCACTAGGTCCAGAACTAGAAGCTTGGGGAGCTGGCCAGAAACAGGTTCTCCTGGTTACTGAAAAGGCTGCCTGCAGGAATGCTGAACACTTTCATGCACACCCGATCCACTGAGTTCTTTGCACTGGAGGTCATCAGGGCCTCAGCGTGCCCCAAGCACACTCTGGGGCTCACACATACTTGCTTCACAAAAAGATGTGTTCAGAAGCTGTAACTTGAACTGCGTAGCTTGGCCATTGCTCAGCATGCAGACAGAATCTTTGTTCCAAGTCAGCTTAATTTTCACATCTACACCATTTAATAATAAAAGTTTCTCTTGAAAAAACAGTTTGCTGTGGAGATGCCTCAGCAGCTCAATCTTTCTGCTCTCTCTGGTTAGATGCGCCCTCTTCATGAAGCCTGCATTATCCTCTGCCAGATCTGTGGACTTGTGCATAGTTACTCACCGTATCCTTGTAAAACAGGCCTGTTGAGAACTGGGTAGAGAGGGCATCTTCCCTGTAATTCAATATAGCTTCTATAAAAGCATGGTAGGAATAGCAGTTGTTACTCTGACTAATCAAGCGATCCCCCAGTGTGACATCCAATTGACTGAACATGGATGCCACAAGGTAATTCACTAGCCCTACCTGGGTGTTTGAATCAAAATTACGTCCATTTTTCTTGACAATTTTACACGTAAGATAAAGAAAGGTATTGTTTAAATACAGATAGTCTACATTCCATTTCCAGGTATGAAAAAAATCAGTTGGTGCTGTTTCTCCAACGGCAGAGAGAAGGGATTTCTATGTACATGCTTTTCTCGATGCTGGCCTGTGTGGGGACTATTTGAAACAGCTCAGATTTAGTGCACTCCTTGGAGTCGCAATGAATAAAGGCCATGTTGATTTTAAAATATCTCTCTTACTCACGGAAGGGTGCCTCCTCTTTCGCACAACCTTCCTCCGCTTCTGGTGGGACCCCCTCTGAAGAGCCTTTCTTTTAAAGGCATGAAGGGGTCCTACCCGACACGTACGCAGGTGCTTTCTCTTAACCCCTCATCTTCTCAGTATATACATAAGCCCTGAACCCTCCTGAGGGGTAGAGGGGGTGACTCTCTCCATTACAGCACGAGTGACATGACCCATCACATCTTTAGCTATATTCTGGGAGGCTGTTCTGGCATGGGGTTTAATCAACTCAAACCCCCTTCTTAAAAGAGGAACTGCTTTTCAAAAGAGACTGCAGAATATTCCCCCTATGCCTGCCCCATACATCACAGAAGCCCTGCGAAAACCCAGGAGGGCATATCCAGCTTTGGCTTTGTAATAGTTTCTGTAGATAGTTAGATCCCCAAAAATTTTTACAATGGTCATCTTAAAATCTTTGCATTTTCCAGGGGCACAGATGTTGTTTCATGACCACCTTACCAAAATGAAATGGCACATATTTGTCCTGGTCTGTCTTTATTTCAATAGCAATGGTGTTGATGCGGTGCTTACTGAAAGGCACATAGTGAGGCTTGTCGTAGGTGATAGTAAACTCGTTGCTGTTCCCTTGCACAGAAACACAGCACAATAGAGGTATGTAATAGTCTCCCACAATCTGATGCTCTACCATATCAGTGTACAGGTACAAAGAGTTAAATCCCGCCATAATGTCGCCTGTGTAAGGAAACTGTTGGGTCTTAGCATCAGTTTTTGTCCTCAGTATTTAGGCCAGGTGTCACCCGGAGACTTCAAGTTTAATTTTTCTAGCCACACAGTCAAAGCTCAAACTTGCAATGGGTGCTTCACTATTGTTAGCTAATATTCTGTTTATATGCATTAGTATTTCAGGAACGCTCAAATAATGTCCTCATGATAAAGTGTATTCCCATTTTCTTTTTCCAAAGGTGATTTCAAATGGGGAAGACATGCCCTATATTGTCCCAGCTGTGCGGATACTGAATTTCAGCCAACCCCATGTCCCACATCCCAGGTAGGTCCAAAGCCCTAGCTAACCGTATTGTGAATGCAGCACTGGTGTTGTGAGGAAACATGTTTTTGCAGACGTCACTGGGAAGGGTGATATAAAATCTATTGTCCTCCATGATTAAGCTTTGCTGAGTTGATAAGCATTTACCCAGCTGTTAAATTTAGATGGCCAACCTAGCCACTTCACCAGACACGGCTTGTCTCTTCCTTTTTCCTTGGTGGCCAACACTTTCTCAATCCTGTACACTTTATCTTGCTAGGGGTTCACTTTTTGTAGCTCTTCGGCATAGAAGATACGGAGGATCACTTCCCCTTCTTAATCCCTCAGTCAGTACACAGGCTTATGTGGTTTGTTAAAGACTTCATCCACTATAAACATATCCCCTGTAATGTCTGCTCATACCCTTTATCAACCTTGCCCTTGTATTTTGAGATCCTCACATTGTCTCCTTTTCATAAGTGCCAGGCTGTTCCCATAAACGGTTTTCCATACCCTCAGAGAGTTGGAAGAGGTTACATCTACTGGTCTGGTATGTATGGTTCTGTGGTAGATGTGACTATAGTTCTTTAGGAGCTCTAGGAGAACATCTATGTAGCAAAAGGTTTTGCGAGCTGTGAAATACCACCATATCTTTGATTTTAAAGTTCTGTTAAAATGCTCCACCACCCCTGCCTTCACATGGTTGTTGGTCACAAAGTGGTGTAATCCATTTAGCAGCTTGCTAGAAAGCATGTTTAGAAATTCTTTACCCATGTCTGTTTGTATTTTCTGGGGAACCCTGCCTCCCCTGAAAATGGAGGCTAAGGCTCTGGCCACTTCAGCCCTTGTTTTATTTTTCAGGACTGCAGCCCAGGCGTATTTGGACAATATATCTATCACAGTTAAAATGTACTTTACGCTTCCATTGTACTTTGAGAATGCTTGCATGTCCACCAAATCCGGCTGCGCCATTGCGCATCCACTCTCAACACAACAGTTTTGTTTCTTTTAAAATACTTCTGTGCAGGTTTGTGCAGGGTATAAGCATCCCGGTCTGCCAGCCACGATATCACCTCATTCTTAGACACGGTTTTACTGTGTTTTTTAGCAGTCTGAAAAAGAAGATTTATCCCCTCCAAAACTTCCAACCTCTCCTGGTGTGTAATAGATCTCTTTTAACAGGTGCCTCATGAGCAGGGCCCCGATTCTTCAGCGGAATTTTTTTAAAAATTCCGCGGGAGTCAGGGGCCAATTCTGCGCCTCGGCGCGATTTACCATGCGGGGGGGGGCTTGGTTTGCCTCCTCCTCCCCCCGCACTGGTAAACCCTCAGGGCCTCCACTCCCCAGCTGCCGGGGCTTGCCCTCCCCAGCTGCTGGGGCGTGCTTGACTCCCACCCCCCCCCCCCCCCAAAAAAACCCAAAAGGATTTGCTTACCAGGGATGGCAGCAGCAGCTGCTCCGTCCAGCGTGCTCTTTTCCTGCTCGTACTTCCTGGCCCCTCCCGACGGGGCTCTCAGGGCGACGCAGCCGGATGACGTCATCTGGCTGCGTCGCCCTGAGAGCCCCGTCGGGAGGGGCCAGGAAGTACGAGCAGGAAAAGAGCACGCTGGACGGAGCAGCTGCTGCTGCCATCCCTGGTAAGCAAATTAAAGGGCCCTGGCAAGTGGGGAGGCTGGGGAGGGGAAGCCCCGAGGGTTTGTTCATTCCCCTTTCCCCGTAGAATCTCCTGCCCCGCGTCCCCGCAGCGCAGGCTGGAAATTCTGCGCTGGGGTAAGCGGGGCAGGAGATTCCGCGGGGGGAGGGGAATTCCGTGGGAAATCTGCGATTCGCAGACCCGCGGATCCCTCGGGGCCCTGCTCATGAGCAAACATGTTTCTAACATACCCTGCTAAAAACAGAAATGACAACAAAACACATTTCAAGCAAAGCTTTTATTCTTCAGACTTCAGATGTTTCTTCTTACAGCAATCCACCTGGTCACCTCCTATCAAACACTTGCAAAAGGAGGAAACACAAGATGCGTTTACCCCCACAGAAGCTCCCAACTTCAGGTTTTCAAAAGCCTTTACAAGCTCAACTTTTACTTGATAAATAAAGAAAAAAAGATACATCAGAGCCTATGTCTGTTTTAACCTGTTCATCCTTCACAGCACTATCAGCCTTGTGTAGAACTTACCACTGGGTCTTCTGCGTATTCATGGGCTCATTGCCTGCCTCTGAGGTTTCCCCCTTTTCAAACCAGACTAGAGCTTTCTTAGAAGAACAAAGGGGCTAAGGCCACCAAGGTAAGCCATCTGAGTTTTTACCGTTTATGTTTGTAGTGATGGATTTTGTGTTCGGTAGAGTATTCAGAAAATGGAGAACCCTCAGAAAATGGTGGCTGTTTATGTGCTACCTCACAACCCACAGGCAGCGCTAATGTACGATCCTCTACAGGAATAGCTCAAGGGCCGTGGGAAGCATTCTGAGAGAGGTCACATGACCCCCTTTCTGCATGTCACCCTACCCCGGAAACAGATACCTATTGGTCCTCTTTTTTCCATAACAGAGTGGGCTAGGATGACGAAACCATCATCCATTGGTTCAGCTCAGTCAGCTGAGCAGTTTGAGCCCTCACATGACCCCCATTCTGCAAGTCACCCTACTCAGGAAACAGCAGCCTATCCTAGACTGACCTGGAATCATTACCTGGTTCCATGTCACTTCTGCCTTAGGAGGGACTTCCGGTACAGGGGACAGATGAGGAGGGTGGGACTTCCAGTGACATAGCACCCCATGTGATCTGTGAAACTGATAACGATCTTGATGATGAAAAGGATCTCCATACACTACTCACTATTTTCAAACACCGATTCTCTCAGCTCTTCCTGGCTGGCAGTATGTGCCCAACACTTGGTCTTTGCCAGCCATTGCATTATCCATAATGACTTGCAGAGGATCATCATTGCTGGGGCCATGGCTCAAATCAACAGCCAGGCAACAACCAGCACCATTACAACCGCTGCCCAATCCGCCACAGCCAGATCCTAGGCACACCTCTCCCTCTCCAATTGTTCCCATATGCCTTTTGCGAACACTCCACCACAGTTGGATTTGCAGGAGGAGGATCAGTAAATGCCCCCCTACCCATCTGGCCACTCACGACATCATGCCAAGCTGCCCCCAAAAGGAGCAGGTACAAGAAAAAATATTCCTTTTTTTGTTTTTAAAGAAGTTTTTAATTTTTGTATAATCCATGCCTTTCATGCTTCTTTTGACTGTTGGGAGGGGGCATGGAGAATGGTGGTATGGCATAGCAGTATGTCACTTTGGGGGTTGGAGACTGGAAGAGAACTGAGGTGCACCTAAAACCCGGGGGGGGGGAGGGAGACCACTGGTCATGCACTTGAGGGCACGGGCGGAGGGATTTGTGGAAGGGCCATAGTACCCCAATGAGGAAAAGCCTCTGCCTGGGTGCAAAGGGAATGGCTGTAGGAAAGCTGACAGCACGCCTGTACCTCTGCGCTTCCTATTGCAATTTCCAGACCCGGATAGCCTGCAAATGCCAATAGGAAATGCAGAATCAGAAGTTGGCTAATCTGTGATGCCAATAAGGAACACACAGGTAGAGGCTTCCAACTGGCTACTATGAGAATGCCAATAGGGAAAGCACATGGAAACACCGCCAGTTGGGTGCTAAGAGGGAGGTGGATGGCCCAGAAAGCAACAGTGACAAAAACATTTTTAAAGCCTCTGTTGATATCACAAAAAATTATTTACAATTGTTTTGCCTCCTGGAGTGATAGCCCAGAAGAAAGAAACAACTGTGGCAGCTTCTTCTTCCCATGGTACGACATGGCTGAGAGTCATGGCTGGGACAGGATACTAAGAAGGGGGGTGGCGGGAGAGCATGGTGGGAAAGAGTGCTTGTCTGCTTATTATTTATTTACAAAATTTTATATCCTGCTCTCCCTGCCTAAGCGGCTCAGAGCGGCTAACAACAAAATATAAAATGTAAAACAATTTAAACATCATAAAACCCTTTAGCCCTAAAAATAAACACCAAAAACCCCACTTCCTCTCTCCCCAACCTCGCCCAACCCTACCCCTCTCCCTCCCCAAACGCCTGATGGAACAGCGACGTTTTACAGTTCTTACGGAAGGCCAGAAGGTCTGGGGTCAGACGTGCTCCTACCAGGAGGGAGTTCCAAAAACGCGGTGCGGCCACTGAGCCCTGCCCTGCATGGCCCCCCGGGAAACCCGGGGGACCTCCCGCAGCGCACCCAAAGATGACAGTAGGGGCCAATCCAGAAACCGAGAAGTGAGACGGTCTCACAGATAGGCAGGGCCCAGACCGTTTAAGACTTTATAGGTTAAAACCAACACTTTGAATCGGGCCTGGAAGACTATTGGCAGCCAGCGCAGAGATCGGAGCACTGATGTTATGTGCTCCCAGGGGCCCAGCCCCACCAAGAGCCGGGCAGCCGCATTCTGCACCAGCTGCAGCTTCCGAGCCATCACCATAGGTAGCCCCATGTAGAGTGCGTTGCAGTAGTCTAATTGAGAGGTAATAAAAGCATGGATGATCGCAGCCAGGTCCGGAGCCGAAACCAGCAGGCAGAGCCACCATACCAGATGTAACCGACGGAAGGCACTTCCCGCCACAGCCTCCACCTGGGAATCCAGGCGGAGCTGCACATCAAGGAGCACCCCCAGGTTCCACACCTGGGATGTCAGCGGAGGGCAAACTCCATCAATCAATGGAGCTGTCAACTCCACTGACCTACCCATTAACATCACCTCCGTCTTGTCAGGATTCAGTCGCAGTCAGTTAGCCTTCATTCAATCCTCCACAGCTGCCAAACACTGGGTAAGCACCGAGACAGCCAGCTTGGGTCAGTTGAAAATGAGAGATACAGTTGGGTGTCATCCGCATATTGATGACACCTCACCCCGAACTCTCTGATCACTTTGCCGAGCGGTTGCATATACATGTTGAACAGGAGAGGAGACAAAACTGAACCATGCGGGACCCCACACGGGAGGTCTTGGTAAGATGAAAAATGATCACTGAGTACCACCTGCTGAGTTCTTCCGGTCAGGAACGAGCAAACATTCAAGAACAATCCCGCCCACTCCCGCAGTGTCCCGCAGCATGCAAAACCTGTGCATGGGGGCTTCACGGACCAAAGCTGAACTCCAGAGGGCTATAGTCTCGTTTGCTAACACCCTAAGAGCACTATGCTCTTGCTGTTAGCACCAGCACTAGCGCAGGCATGAGTTTCATTCACTTCAATGGGACTCATCCCAGTGCTAAGAACGAGCACCAAAGCTACAGTTAAGAGGACTGCAGTTTAAACTTACATAAACCATTTAACTTCCAAAAATTTGGTTCAAGTAAGAAATGCAGAATAATGCCCTCTATTTTTAAATGAAAACTTATTTAAGATCAAAAAAGAAAAACACTAACTATAAATGAAAGGCAAGCAGTGAGTTAAAAAAAAAAATACTGAATCTATAACATAACATGAATAGTAGTAGTCCAACATTTTTCAGTGGATCATTCATGTTGAATAAAGGAGTTAAATATTTATTTATTTAGATTTCTATTCTGCCCTTCCGCTAAGGTTCAGGGCATCTTACATTAAAAAAATGAATACCACTATATAAGTGTAAATAATGTCCAGGGTCCATCCATGTGGGTGAACCAAAGCTACCTTTGTGCACTCACACACAGTGTGTACATGCAGGGTGCCCCCAGCAAAGTCCCCTGCCTCTTGCTGTCACCTGCATCAGCCACTGCAGCCCCAAAACTCTGAGCAAGCAATAGATCGATCATTAGGCTGATCGCTTCATGCCTGTTTAAGAATGGCCTTCTTCCCCTGTCTATAGAACCAGCTTTTTACCCTCTTGTTCATCCTGCCATGCCTCCCATTGAAATCCCCCAAGGCTCTATTTCCCCCAACACATCATGCAAGGGTTTCTTTTTCAGCCCTAGCATTCCTGAGCGCCTCTGGGAGCCCTTTTGTGCACGATGTGCCTTTGGGACTCCTTTTGTGCAAGAAGTGCCTTTGGGACCACTTGCCCCGCCTCTCAGAAACCTATAACTGCCCTTGCCCCCATGAGCAAACTGGGTCATTCTTGAACGCAGAAACAAGCAGGTTACTCTGTGCGTACTTGTCTCAAGGATTTCTCCCAAACCACTATCCCCCTTTGGTCTGTCCAAGCTTCTTCCCCCTCCCCCCCGCCCTCCACTCTCCGAACACCGCTGGATCTACAGGGTTACCTGTCCCTTTTCAACAGGACGGGATAGGTAATATTGACTATTTTCCCCTTTTCCCCCTCTCCCTCTTGCAACGTCCACTTACACCAGGGTAACCAGACCAGAGGGTTTTGCTTTGTAAATTATTGCGTGTGTGTATGTCAACTGTGCTTGGTGGGACGGTATAGAAAATTACTTGTATCATCCTAATTGGCCCATGGGTGAACTGTTTATGTATTATACTTAGTTCTTTGTCCATAAATCCCCCTCATTTGTATCGGAGTATCCCCTTTCTGTGTTGCGGTGTGGGCAGGAAATTCCAGCCAGCTGGCCGTGCATCACGTCCTCTGACTGATCCCAGTGGACACGCATGGACCCTTTGAATAAATTTGGCTAATACCTCCTAAATTTAAGAGGTCGTTTAGATATTGGGGTACCAGCCCCCAATATTCACTCGTGGAGTGGGTCGGTGTTCTACGGGTGTTCTAAGTGTGGGTGCCACCGGTGTAAATCCCGCAGGGTTGGGTGTGCATACTCTCGCACACACGCATCCCCACGCAAAAGTACTGGAACAAATGGAGGTGCCTCTGTGCATGGGGATGCGTGGGGATGGGTGTGCGCCCCGTCAGAACCCTCCTCCCACCCACTGCACACGGACTGCGGTGCATCCCACCCCCATACAGCCACGGCCTGTGTAAAAAGGGCTTCCCTGTCTCCCCTCCCCCGTCTTTAGATTGTAAGCTCTCGGGCAGGGACCATGTTTATCTTGTTCTCTGTAAAGCACCAGGTTCATTGCTGGCGCTATATAAAAGCTAATAATAATAATAATTAATAGGTGACTTATGAATACTTTATATTGCTTACCCTATTTATGATATTAAATGTCTTGCATAATTGAGATTGGGTTTTTTTCTTACAATATTTTTTTTTTTTAAATTATGAGTGGCAGAATAATTACTGTAAGCATACTTATGACCCAACAAAACAGAGCAAGCCAGCAGAGGTTCACATAAGATTCACATACCTTTCCTCTGGAATGCAAGCAATAAGAGGAACAGAACCATTCCGAGATATTATCAGCAAATCCAGAGCTCATTTTCAAAATAGGCCTGTTCCAACGTTCTTTTCAAAAGAAGGGTTGGAATTCAAACCCCTCATGAACGACTTTAGGGATATTTTTATTACACCCAGTTATTATTAAACTGAAGTCTCACAATTTTAACTTGCAGGGAACAGTTATAGTTAAGTGTTAATACTGTATCCCCTTTTTAAGTTTGTACGAGGTGTTGCTACCTTTCTGTGTAATATTATTTGTAAAACTTCATATGCAATGCAAGGGGGGGGGGGTTGGAGTTTTTTTTAGTAACTTCTTGAGATAACTAAAGGAACTAACGTATACACTAAATACCATCTCCTAACCTTGAAAAGAACATTTTAATGTGTCAAGGGAATTCATCTTAATCCAGAAACTCTCTATGGCAGTAATTTATTTCTATATACTATGTTTGCTCTCAGAAATGGCTTTAAAGTTTTAACTGCAGTGTTTGGATGTATTCCAGAAATTTTGTTCAAGCAAAATAATGGTCCTCATTTTGGGCCAAGTAATGTCTTCAGGACTGGATCCATACTGCTTAATGCAGACACTGAAATTCAAGAACAAGGAATTAATAGAGAAAGTATGATTGTAAGTTGACAAACCATAAGCAAAACTCACAAATTCATACCTGGGAGTGCTGAAATAGTTTTTAAAGTTCGCAAGACTCTGAAACTCCTAAGAGCTGAAACATTAAATTGAGGTCTGGCCACAGTTACATATCTGTAAATATCAAAGCAAAGTTATATGAAATTATATGAAAGAAAATACTTTTAACAAAACTGAACAGAACACATTTTGCAAAACTATTTTTGGTTGCCCAACTCTCGAACACATTATTTTGCAAAGTAACTTAAAAGTTTAAACAAGCTTTAAAATACATTTCCATTTGTTATTGTTTTTTAAATTAAACTATAACTCTGTGTTCAGGTACCAGAATAAATTTAAAGGGTGTTTCTGAGAATCTCTAAGATGTTTTGACACTTCTGGTAATTCCAATCAGTTCCTATAGTTATGGATCTTGAACTTGCTCCTCTAAGCAATAAAACCAACTCTCTCTTTCTACCCATTTGATTTTACTTCTATTCATACAAAGGCCATTTTCAGACAATCCCCCCTCCCTGCGCATATTCAGGCTGCAGGTGGGAATGCTCAGCCCGAATATGCGTGGGGATCGGCCAGTGTGAAAGCCCCCACCCCGTGCTGCTTTGCCAGCAGACATGCGCATGGATGCAGAGCTCGATTTCTCTGCAAAGCTGCACAGGGGGAGCTTTCAGACTGGCCAATCCTCGCGCATATTCGGGCTGTGCATTTCCCCCGCCCCCCATAGTCCGAATATTTATTTATTTTATTTTTAAAATGTATACCCCGCCCCTCCTGCCAGGCAGCCCGGGGCAGCTAACAAATCAATCAATAAAATACAATAAAAATGCAATAATATATATAAAACATTCAATAAAAACAACAATAAAAATGGCGAGAAAAAAATCCCATAACCCCCACCATCCCATCCACCCTCACCCTTCTCCCTCACCAAATGCCTGGTGGAACAGCCAGGTCTTACAATTCCTACGGAAACTCAGGAGGTCTAGGGCCAGACGGGCCCCCACCGGGAGGGAGTTCCAGAGGCACGGTGTAGCCACCGAGAACGCCCTGTCCTGCATGGCCCCCCGGGAAACCCAGGGGACCTCCAACAGGGCATCCCCAGATGACTGCAGGGGCCGATCCAGAACCCAGGGAGTGAGGCGATCTCACAAATAGGCAGGGCCCAGACCGTGTAAGGCTTTATAGGTCAAAACCAACACTTTGAATCGAGCCCGGAAGACTATTGGCAGCCAGTACAGAGATCAGAGCACTGGTGTAATGTGCTCTCAGCCGCCCAGCCCCACCAGGAGCCAGGCCGTCGCATTCTGTACCAGCTGCAGCTTCCGAGCCATCACCATAGGTAGCCCCACGTAGAGCGCGTTACAGTAGTCTAACCGAGAGGTGATAAAAGCATGGGTGATCATGGCCAGGTCCAGAACCTAAATCAGCGGCCAAAGCCGCCGCACCAGATGTAACTGGCGGAAGGGACTCCTCGCCACAACCTCCACCTGGAGATCCAGGCAGAGCTGCGCATCAAGGAGCACCCCCAGGTTCCGCACCTGAGAAGTCAGTGGAGGGCACACACCCTCAACCGAGGGGGTCGCCATCTCCATTGACTTACCCACTAACATCACCTCCGTCTTGTCAAGATTCAGTTGCAGTCTATTAGTCCTCATCCAGTCCCGACAGCTGTCAGATACCGAGTAAGCACAGAGACAGCCGGGCCTGTGTCGATTGAAAATGAGAGAGACAGTTGGATGTAATCCGCATACTGATGACACGTCACCCCGTACCTCCTGATCACCTCGCCGAGTGGCTGCATGTACACGTTGAACAGGAGAGGGGACAAGACAGAACCTTGCGGGACCCCACATGAGAGGTCTCGGTGAGATGAAAAATTATCACCGAGAACCACCCGCTGAGTTCTCCTGGTCAGGAATGAGCAGAACCATTCAAGAACAATCCCACCCACCTCCGCACTGTCCCACAGGCGCATCACCAGCATCTCGTGGTCAACGGTATCAAATGCAGCCGACAGATCTAATAGGACCAAAAGGGTCGACCGACCCTTATACTTTTCATGGCGCAGATCATGGACCAAAGCCACCAATGCTGTCTCAGTGCCATGCCCTGGAAGAAAGCCAGATTGCAAGGGATCCAGAAAACCAGTGCGGTCGAGGTGCCCTTGGAGCTGCCGAGCCACACCCATTCAATAACCTTCCCTAAAAAGGGAAGGTTAGAGACAGGCTGATAGCTGGCAGAGGAGTCAGAGTCAAGCGATGGTTTCTTGAGCAGAGGTCGTACCACCACCTCCTTAAGGCAGGTCGGCACTCTGCCCTCCCACAGGGAGGCGATGACCATCCCAGCCAGCAATGGCCCCACTGTCTCCCGGCAGGTCTTAATCAGCCAGGACGGGCATGGATCTAGTTCACAAGAAGTGGCTCGAACAACCCCAAGCACCCCCACCACATCAGCGGGTGTCACTGACTGAAACTGATCCCACAAAATCGGACAAGGCGGGGCTTCTGCCACCTCTACCTCCTCCACTTTATTAAGTGTGGCATCGAGATCTTGGTGAATACGAGCAATTTTCTCCACAAAATAATCAGCAAAAAGGTCACAGCGGGCAGTTGATGACTCAACTCCAGGGTTGAGGGAGGCTGAACTGACCAGCCCCCGCACAACCTGGAACTGCTCCGCTGGACAGGATTTAGCGGATGCTATGAGGATAGCAAAGAATTCCCTCTTTGCTGCCCGCATAGCCACAGCACAGGCTCGTAAACTAGCTCTATGCCGCAATCGGTCGGCTTCAGCCTGAGAACGACGCCACCGTCACTCCAACCGTCACCCTACCTACTTCAGCATCCGCAGCTCCTTGGAGAACCAAGGAGGTCTGCAGAGCCAACAGCCTCTAGGGGCGGACCATCCTAACAGGTTCCGCACCCTTCCAGGGGCAGACATGCGCTAGAAGGGAGGTCTGCAGGAGGTAATGGTCCATCCATGACAAGGGCACAGCTGTAATCTCCCCCATTAACGGACTACCCGCCTCAAGGCCACATAAAACATGAGGTCTAAGGTATGTCCTTCGCCTGGGCGAGGGTGGGGGGGGGGAATGTCTGAAAGTGGCCAAAGAACAGTACTAGAAAATTCTAATTTTCAAGTTCTAGTTGCCAAAATATATATGTTACTTAACTGCTCCTCAGAAGTAATATATAATGTGAACAAGCTAAAGTCCAGCATTGAAGGCAAATAGATCGGATGTCTTGTAATTTGTCGTCTTTATGCTAAAACTCAAGAAAATCTGGATACCCTAAGTAGACATGTAAGTGGCCTTTTCTAGAGAGCTTGTAAGCAACTCTGAAGTGTTTTCTACACTTATCTCAGACTGATACCTTTACTACAAAACCCTGCATTCCAAAGTCAATTATAATCTCTGACTGTCAGAAGAATTCTCTCATGACTGCAGCTGTTTTCACGAGTCAAGCTCACAGTGATGCTTGAAAGATGATGATGGTTTAGTTTTCATTTATTTAGCAGTTTCAGTGCTCAGAGTGCTTTACAATCCTTATCTTACAACCCTATTGGGTAGTCATTATTATTCCCATTTTACAGATATGGAACTGAGGCATAGGTGACTGGTAACTGTCGATAGTGGGGGGGGCACAGGAGTAGGGGGGCACAGGGGTTCTGTAGGGCTTCTAAAGATCTGGGGAGCACATGCCCTCCTGTGCCCCCGCCACGAGTCACCTATGAACTGAGGCCACGAGATAGTGATTTGTCCAAGTCCACCCAGTGAGTTCATACTAATAGTTAAAATGGGAGGATCATGGAAGTTTGCACCAGTCCTGGCAACTTGATGTACAGTCCTATTACCAAGGAACATTCAAGTCCTGTGCCTTGGGAGCCATTTAGTTCTGATATTGTTTTGGATTTGGTGAGACAGCAGTGAAGGCAGCTAACTGAGGCATAAAGACTCACAGACATACGGGACTCGTATATAACCATTTTTGCCTGCATTTTAGAAGGGCTGGTAAAACATTAGGAACAATCATATGATGAAGAGAACCTCTTTGGAGGTAAATTGGAGATTAAGCTGACAAATGTGTATATTCTGGAATCCAGTGCTATTTAGCTCTTATGCTACTCAGGCCCTTTTTAAACGGATCATGTGGGCGGGGGGATGGGCATGCAGCCGCAGTGGGTGGAGGTGGGTGTGCACCCGTTCCCATGGGCACACACCCATCTCCACCCACCTCCATCCACGGAGCCTCCTCAGTTTTGTTGGATGGTTCCGTCGGTGAGTGACGGGTGGAGATGGGTGTGTGCCAGCAGCGCACATGCACTCCCACCCACCACACGTTGTGTTTCCAGGGGCGTACATCCATCCCCCCATCCATACACCCCACCGCACATCCAGCAGGAGGGAGGGGTGTCCGTGTAAAAAAGGACTTAGTCACATCTGATTTTGATTGTAGTACCACCATGGCTAAGGCAGAACATGCTGTCCACCCTGTAATTCCTTTCCCCATTATGCAATCTGCTCCCCTCCTCCCCCTAGCTATAGACCCGCCGATCATCATTCTTATCTCAGGTAGACAGAAAGTTCCGTAGTATTTGTGTATACAAAAATTTCAGAAACAAAAGTAATTCAAACTCATATTATCTTCATGGTCACAAATATAATTTTGCAAAGAGGGGGAGGGGTTGTACTCTGAGTGAGATCCCCCCAGCAGGAATAAAGCAATGTCTGGTGATGGAAGAAGAGAGAGAAAGGGACAGGGATGCAACCTAACACTAACACCAGTGTGTGCTAAGTGCAAAAAGGACTTGGAGAAGGGCTCGCATATTCCCTCATTGTGTCTTTGATTATTCCTTTAATAAAGTAAAAGCAGTGTTACTTACGTCACAATAATAACAAAGAAATCTAGGATGTTCCATGGATCTCGAAGATAGGTGAATTTATTCAAAACAAATCCTCTTGCCAACACTTTTACTACTAGTTCAAAAGAGTAAATGCCAATGAAAGCATACCTAAGAAGTATTTAGGAAAGCAAAAGCATTAGTGCTGAAATAAGCTGAGGAATATTCAGCTCCCTTCTCGTTATGCGAGTGACATCATATACGTAACCACGAAATGTATGAAAAACTGAGAGGTCCCAATCTGAATATACAGTTGTGGTAAGCAACACACATTTTTGTACCAGATTATCGGGTTTATAAAAAACCTGTCCCAGAACCTTTATTTGTATGCATATATAAACACACTCATACACACATAAGCTACTCATCTTTTAAATACTTACTTAGAAAAGATCCAACATGCACTACCAGTATCAACTCAAGTTGCCACATAATTGTGATAATTTCAAAATACCAGTTGTGTTTACATTCTTATTTTCTATTGGTGATACTTTCCATGTTCACCTGCACAACCACTATGTGTAGATCTACTCAGATCTAGACACAGTTGAGTTTGGTTTAGGTACTTATCTAGACCTTATCAACAAACATGTAAGTACTGAACTTCATTCATATATACCCTAAGGGCCCAGTAGAACAAACACTGATAGAACACAGTTACTCATACAAAGACACATAATAATCAGTTTCTAGATATCAAATGCACTACTGAAAAGGAGTACTTTACATTAGTCCTTAAAATGTCCACACTCAAACACAACTTCCCTTTGAGAGGGTGGAAATTCCACTAGTGAGGTCTAGCTACTGACAAAGCATGCCTCCCCAGCTGTCCTAAAATATCTAGAAAGGGATGTCTGTCTCTCTAGATTGCATTGGTGGCAGGGGGAGGTGGGAGAGGCAGGCAGAGAGCATAAGACAATCTCTAATATATACAGGACCTAAGTTATCAATAGTAAAACAGTAACATCTAATCTGCTGATTTACTGGCAACCAGTACAAAGAACAAAGGCATGTTCTAAGGAGCCACTGTCATCCCACCCCAGCAAATGAGCTCCCACATTCTGCATTAACTTCAACATTTGAAATAATTTCAAGGGAAGCTCCAAATAGCGAGTAATTCCTTAATTATCACAAATATACGGGCATGATACTTAGGTATATGGGTACCTAATGTCCAAACTATGAGGGTGAAACATATAAAGCTGTTTGAGAAAAATAATATATTAACCTATCTTGTACAGGTGAAATCACCAAATATTTATGAACTTATAATTCTGAATGGACTCTATTTTGTTCTCATAATAGGCTCAGCTTTAAGTGAAAATCTGAAATTACACTTAAAGATGTGTAGGATTTTTTTAAATTATTTTATTTTATTTTATTTTATTTTAAGACAATGGTTTGGGGTTTTTTGGGTTTTTTTTTAAATATTTCTTTTTATTTTAACTTTAACAATATAATATCACATTCCAATCAAAATATTACATTTATTCCCCCTTCCCCACCTCTCTCCCCTCTCCACCATTTTAAGACAATGGTTTGAACACCCTCAGATGAAGTTTCTAGAAGTCTCGGTTTAGTACAAGCAACAGTCAGAGATCTCCAGGGATTCTACAACCATAAAGCAGTCAAGCTGATAAATGGTAAAGTATTTTATGACAAACTGCTGCCTAGCTTTTATTGCAAAATTAGATGTCTGTTTTCAGACCTTCAGAGATTAAGCCATGTTACAAGAGACACAATGGCCTGTTACAAAAGGTGGCAAGACGTTAAATTTACCCTCCCCCCAAAAAAAAACCAAAAAAAATTCCAACCAACTGTACAGGCCAAATTGTGGCTAGCTCCAGGATTTTTATGCAAATGGTGGGGAGGGAATAATCAAGGAATTAGTGCCCACAGTTTCTTCAAGAACGAGGGATGCTGAATTGCAGCATCCCAATGAACAAGGAATTAGTGAGGCCATCTTTAGGAACAGGGAATTAGTGAGGCCATCTTTAGTAGCACACCAGCTAACAGTTAGCAAAACTGTACAGAAAATACATGTTGTACCCTTCTCTATGGGGTTACAGGGCAGCTATGCTCCAAAAGAGTTCCATAAACTTCTGTGGCTCCCAAAAATTTCTTTCAGGTAGGGAGTCCAAATTTGGCACATACATGCACACACTTTAGGTTGTTCAATTCAGCCATCTCTTACCCTCATTTTATTTAATCCAATAGGATACTTCTTTATTATCATTGCTTTAAAGAGAGTTAAAAACAAGAATAGAGATACTTACTCAAAAGAGTTATACACCTCCTCCCCATGTGTAGAAATTAGCATAACCACACAATTAATTAAAACTGTGATTGTAATGAACATAATGAACAATGTAAATAATGAGTTAAGGAAAGAACCTTCAATTGCAAAAGAATAAAAACTTTACTAGTAAACTCACTATTTAATATAAATGATTCAAAGCATTCAGTAAAGCTCTGGTTAGGCCCCAAAGAGAGCACTCTGTTCTGTTTTAGGCACCCCATTGTAAGAAGGATACAGAAAATTTGAAAAAGGCTCAGAGGAGAGCAAAACAGAACGTGGAAAAAAAATTGCTAAGACCTAAACCTGCCCCAGAAGTCACGCCTCCTAGCCCAGACCTTATCAGAGCAGGAAACTGACCCCTAGTCTCCAGCTAGCAACCCAACCACTGGACTACCCTGCCTTTCTATAGCTGAATATAATTCTTGTGATGTAATCTATATGACCACCAGCACAGGGAGTGAGGCAGGAAAGTCATTTATGATGAAAGCCAAATAAACCATCCAGTTTTTTTCTGGCTTCTGTTTCCAACCCCGAAGCAGCCATAATTAGCCTTTCCGCAATCTTTAACATTTCAGGTGCACACTCCTACTTGGAACATTTCCCAGGACTCAGCCCCCCTTGAATCTAATTTCCAATGCTGAGCCCTAGCAAGCTTCCTCCCCCCTCCTTTCCAATTACACCCTAGAGGACAGCAACCAAGATGATAAAGGGTTTAGAACACAATTATTATGAGGTGAAGCTGAAGGAGCGGAGATGTTTACTGAATCTCAGAGAAAGCTTCTTGATCTTGACTGTAAGAACAGACAAGCAATGGAATGGGCCACCTAGAGGAGGTATGGATTCTCCATCACTGGAGGTTTTTAAGAAGAAGCTGGAGAAGCATATGTCTTCGATGGTTAGGTTTGATAGACCCTGTACCATGCAGGGGGCGCTGGACTCAATGACCTTTGGGGTCTCCTCTTCCAGTTCTACAATTCGATGAAATGAGTATGATTAGTGCATGCATGTGCCTGTGGTGTTAGATTAGAGGAAACTGATTTTCAAAGATGTTAGATTTCATCATCTCCCTTGATATTAATAAATATTCATGGCAGAGTTAGGGTTGCTGGCTTCCTTTAACTATATATTTTCATACTTTAAAATATTTCAAGTTTAAGCAGATATTTCCAAAATTGTGTGCTAAGAACCTGTCATTGGAAGCAAGGACTGGGATGATGGTCCCAAGAGCAATCACATCAAAATTTAGACTTCAAATGTATTTGTTTAGTTGCCTCAAGCCTATAGTGGGCCTCATTCCTCCTTTCCTCTTGGATACAAGGACATAGGAAGAATAAAACCCTGGCACTGAAAGTCTGGGGGCATTTTTGTAATGGTGTTTGCTTGAAGAAGCGAGGTACTCTCTTGCTGCATGGTTGTCTTCTGAGAGGGGTCACCGAAGAAGGGCAAAGGATGGAGTTGGGAGGCTGCATGGAGCAGAACTGGACAGAGTATATCACGGTGATGACTTCTGTTATCCAACAGTCATTGGTGACAGAGTACCAGACATCTTAAAGCTGGGCAAAGCAATCTACAAAGACAACAGAGGGGGCAAAGGAAGACATGACTGGTGCTTGGTACTTGATGAAGGTGTCACACTCACTGCCTTGTAGAGCAATTATTAAGGGACAAACTAGAGGAGGAAGAAGAAAACCTCTCTTTGTTGATGGGTCTTCTTGCTGTAAAGCCCTATCAGAGTTAGCACTTCAGTCTGTAAGTTTTAGATTGATGGAGTGACACTATAGAAGCCCAAGATTTTAGTGCTTCTCTATTATCCTTGTGAACATAGATTGTTTCAACAGCCCTGGTGCTAAAAAAAATAAGGACCTTCAAAGGGCAGACCTTCTATAGCAGTCCGCATGTCTTTAGGGATGACAGTTTGCTGTAGCCACAATGGGGGTTAGCCTACATAATGGTTCAGACAGTGTGGTTGCTGTGTTGGTCCCAAGTGACAGAGAGACAAAATGGTTTGAATTATATCTTTTATTGAACCAATTATTGTTGGTGGAAATAAGCAAGCTTTGGGGTCACACAAGAAGGGCCACGTGTGGCCCATAAGCTTGCTTATTTCCACACCCAACAATAAAAAATATCATTTGATCCAATAAAAGATATAATTCAAACCACTTTGTGTCTCATACATAATGATAAACACATGCAAATCTGACCTGAATTTGATGACATCATCTTAGGTGAGTAGCTGCATGAATAGACCTTTATTTCACTGCATGTTTTGGCCACATCAGAGGCCATTTTTACACAGGCCCCGCAGGGTGGGGGGTGTTCCATGTTCGCGCCAGTGTGTGCACGGTGGGTGAGGGGAGGGTTCATATGGACACACACGCATCCCCATGCAGCCCCCACCCATGAACACGCACGGAGCAACCTCCATTTTCACCAGTTGCTCCATGCATGTGCATGGGTGGGGGGTGAGTGGGGATGCATATTTGGCAGGAGCATGCTTGCACACCCACTCACCGCACGCACGCACCCACTACGTTTTTCACACAGGACTCAACCACTCATGAACACCCAGATTTCTAGGAAAGAACCCAGATTTCTGGGTGTTCATGAGTGGGTGTGTCTCGTGTAAAGAAGGCCAGAGTCTTCTACCACCATCTGTTTCCTAGTTTATATCCCAGGACACTTGGTTTTGGAAGAGATATGCTGGCTCCAGACTGGGAAAGGACGAGCAACACCCAAAATAGAACTGTTGGGACAGTGCAAGCAAAAGCTTCATTTTGAAGAAACTCCAACTGTGAAAGCACCGATCCATTCCCCTTCCCATTGTTGTTCTATCTTCCAAGCTGCTGCTGCTTCTTGCCAGAAACCAAGGAAACATGTAGGAACTAGACTGACCCTTCATAAAAATCCATGTGGTCCCTGGATGACAAAATACTGGTAGCAGGGCAATACACCTTTCCCTTCTCCCTTGTCTCCCATTCTGTTGTCTCAGAGAGACTGATGTGGTGTTCCCTGAAGGCTGGCAATCCATGTGGTGGTAGTCTCTTTTCATAGAGGAGGGCCTGGAGCCTATGCTCCCTTTGGTAGTTAGATTCTAGGTTCCCCAGACTCCCCTGGAGTACCTCAATCCCATCCCCTTGGTCTCCCTTGGATGTACCACACAGATGCAAAGTTATTTCTCACCCAGAGTTTTGGTCTTGCATCCACAGACAGCTTCTGACCAGACAATCTACTGTTGGTATGCAGGCTTCTTCTTCTTCTCTTCTCCAGTCAGGGAGCTGCTCCTCTGCTCCTGTTTCGGTCCTGCTTTTATCAGGATTTTTCTCTTAGTCATGCAGTTAGGACTTGGTTTGGCCCTCCTTCTTTCCGAATTTTCCATTACACGTCGGTCTGCTTATTGATCATGTCATCCCATCACCTCTGCCTTTGTTATTGTTATTTTGGCTCTGATCATATTGACAGCTTCGTGGTGACCTTCTGCAGAACTTGTTTAGGTGTTTTGCAAAGTTCGTGTTTACAAAATAGCCATGCCCTGTAATGCTTTTTTTCTGCATTCCAGTTCCTTCTGCTCAAGGTACGCTCCTATCGGTTGCAATGATCTTGTTCTGGGTGAGAACTTAACCTTACTTTAAAACTTATTAACCCTTACTATACTTAAAACCCAACAGTACCTGGTCTATCCTGAGAACTATTTGTAGGAAGTACAGGTGGCAGAGTTCTGGTTCTTGCCTAGATGAATAAAGCATCTGCTATGGTCATCCAACGTGCAAGAGGAAAATCCCCTCAGAGTACAGCATTTGAAGTCCATCCGAGGATCAGCCAAGGGACTGAGGACTAGTCACAGCTCTGAGATGACATTGGAGCTAAGAAGAAATGCAGATCCTGAGTAGATATCAAGAAAGGTCTTTAGGAATCTATAGGTCTGTGTACCAAAGGATAATGGAAGCTAGCCTTGTGCTTCTGGTGGTAAGAAGGAACTTTTGGGACTGTAGTGGCTGTGCATTCCTGCATGTAGAGATGCATGCATCCGCTAACTGTTCTGCTATGGTAACCTGGACTTGCATGCTAAGTGCAGCATGCCATGCAGTATAACACACATAAGGAAGTCATCCTTGAAACTGAACTTTCAGTTAAGAATAACGGGGGAAAACCTTACTATTAAGCATAAAAATGAATTCTCAAAAATTACCCAGCACACCTGAACTTCTAAGTTCTAATAGTTGTTAAAGATGTCATTTTAAAATTAATTCTAACTTATAAATTAATTAACATTGTTACTTCTACATCCTCAGAAAATCAATTAAAAATCAAAGGTTAATCATCAGAATATTGGGTAAGACAAACTGCATTCTTTATACACAACAATGAAATTGAATCTCTGCTTAAAAGCACAAAACTGAGCTCAGGTTTAACTATAGAGCTGTTACCAGCACTTCAAGCAATAGCTATATGAGCTTTTGTAAGACTATCATAAAATATATGAAGGGAATCAAATGGAAGGATATGTATGTAACAATATTTTAATTGCTAATCTTCTGATTGGATGGAAAGGACTAAATATAAACAAGGCATCAGTGGCAGTAAATCGAAAGATTCTCTTCCTGCTGTTTAGCACCATAAATGTCTGTAAAATAAAAACCAGAAAATGTTTGAGGCTCAGGGTGGCTCACAATCCAGAAAAACATTTTTTTAAAACCCTAAACCGCCCCCACAAAACCCACTGAAAACCACTTATCCCTCCAGCCCCCACTCATGCCTCTACTCCAAAGCTGCAGCTGGTGCAGAATGTGGCAGCCCGCCTCCTGACAGGGACGGACTGCAGGGAGCACATTACACCAGTGCTCCGGCTCTGCACTGGCTGCCTATAGCGTTCCGGGCCCAATTCAAGGTGCTGGTTTTGACCTTTAAAAGCCCTACACGATCTGGGCCCCTCCTACCTGAGTGACCACCTCACTCCACGGGCCCTGGAGTGACCTCTGCGATCTACTGGGGGCGCCTTCCTGGACGTCCCCTGGGTGAACCGGGGGGCCACGATGGAGAGGGCATTCTCAGTGGTCGTACCACGGCTGTGGAACTTCCTCCCAGAGGAAGTTCACCTGGCTTCCAGCCTATTGGTCTTTCGTTGGGCATGTAAGACCTGGCTGTTTGTCCGGGCTTTTTTTGGGGGGGGGAGGGGGCAATGGGTGTTTGCCAGTGGCTTTTACCTCTTTCATAGTTTGTTTTATATTGTTTAAGCAACCCCTTTTTTATATTATGGATTGTTTTTAATTGTTTTAATTGTATGTGAGAGGCGCCCCGAGCTGCCATTCGACTGGAGGGAGCGGGATATAAGTAAAACCACCCAGCAAACCCCACCCACCAAGTGCCTTTTCAAATTTTTTTAAAAATGTCTTGTACATAATAATGTCTTGGAACATAATAATAATGGGTGACTTCAAATACCCCAATATTGACTGTATGAATGCCTCCTCAGGGCGGGATGTGGAGGCAAAATTTCCGGATGCCATAAATGACTGCTTTTTAGAGCAATTGGTTCTGGAACCAACGAGGGGAGGAGCTACTTTAGATCTAGTCCTAAGTGGCACACAGGAACTTGTGCAAGGAGTAACTGTGGAAGAGCCACTAAGGAATAGCGATCGTAATATAATCAAATTTGACATAGTTGTTGGAGGGAGAAAGTTAATTAGAAGTACAGCACTGGATTTTAACTTTAAAAAGGGAGACTATGCCAAAATGAGGAAGCGAGTTAGAAAGAAACTAAAAGGCACAGTTGAAAGGACTACACGTTTGCAAGAGGCATGGAGGCTGTTGAAAAGCACTATCTTGAAAGCCCAGATTACATGCATCCCACAAGTTAAAAAAGGTAGCAGGAGGACTAAACGTCTACCACTGTGGCTAAATGGAGACGCAAAGGAGGCTATTAGAGCCAAAAAGGCATCCTTTAAGAAATGGAAAGCTAGCCCCAATGAGGAAAATACAAAGGAGCATAAACACTGGCAACGTAACTGTAAGGTGCTAATAAGGCAGGCCAAGAAAGAATTTGAAAGGAGACTTGCTAAAGAGGCAAAAACAAATAATAAAACCTTTTTCAAGTATATCAGAGGCAAGAAGCCTGCTAGGGAGTCGGTTGGGCCATTAGATGACCAGGGAGTAAAAGGGGCACTCAGGGAGGACAAGGACATTGCAGAGAAGCTAAACGAGTTCTTTGCTTCGGTCTTCACTGCGGAGGATGTTGGGGAGATACCCACGCCGGAACCCTACTTTGTAGGTGATGAATTGGATGAACTGTCACAAATCAGCGTGACCCTGGAGGAGGTTCTAGAGCAAATTGACAAGCTTAATACGAACAAATCACCAGGGCCAGATGGTATTCACCCCAGAGTTCTGAAGGAACTCAAATGTGAAATTGCAAACCTACTAGTAGTAATTTGTAACCTAACGTTGGCATCTGGCACTGTACCTGAGGACTGGAGGGTGGCAAATGTAACCCCAATATTTAAAAAGGGTTCCAGAGGTGATCCTGGAAACTACAGACCGGTAAGCTTGACGTCTGTGCCGGGCAAAATGGTGGAAACTATCATTAAGAACAGAATCACTGGGCATATTGATAAACATGGCTTAATGGCAAAGAGTCAGCATGGATTTAGCAAAGGGAAGTCATGCCTCACTAATCTCTTGGAATTCTTTGAGGGCGTAAACAAGCATGTGGACAGGGGAGACCCAGCAGATATAGTGTACCTGGATTTCCAGAAAGCTTTTGATAAGGTCCCACATAAACGACTCTTGAGAAAATTAAAAAGCCATGGGATAGGAGGTAGTGTTTTGCTATGGATTGGTAACTGGTTAAAGAATAGGAAGCAAAGAGTGGGACTAAATGGCCAGTTTTCACAATGGAGGGATGTAAAAAGTGGTGTGCCCCAAGGATCTGTACTGGGACCAGTTCTTTTCAATGTATTCATTAATGATCTGGAAAAGGGTGTTAAGAGTGAGGTGATCAAATTTGCAGATGACACCAAGTTATTCAGAGTAGTCAGAACACGAGCAGACTGTGAGGAGCTGCAGCAAGATCTTACAAGACTGGGTGCCTGGGCATCTAAATGGCAGATGAGATTTAATGTGGACAAGTGCAAAGTGATGCACATTGGGAAAAATAATCCAAATTATGAGTACACAATGCTGGGTACTAAGCTAGGAGTTACCACTCAGGAAAAGGATCTGGGAGTGATTGTGGATAATACACTGAAATCCTCAGCCCAGTGTGCCGCAGCGGTCAAAAAAGCAAATAGAATGTTAGGAATTATTCGCAAGGGAATAGAGAATAAAACTGAGGATGTCATAATGCCTCTATACAAATCAATGGTGCGACCGCACCTTGAATATTGTGTGCAGTTCTGGTCGCCCCATCTCAAAAAAGACATAGCGGAACTAGAAAAGGTACAGAGAAGGGCAACAAAAATGATCCAGGGTATGGAACAGCACCCGTACGAGGAGAGGCTTGATAGGTTGGGGCTCTTCAGCTTGGAAAAGAGACAGCTGAGAGGAGATATGATAGAGGTCTATAAAATCATGAGTGGTGTGGAACTTGTAAACAGGGAATGGTTATTTACCCTCTCAACTAGTACTAAAACTAGGGGACACTCCATGAAACTCACAAGTGGCAGAGTAAAAACAAACAAAAGTAAGTATTTTTTCACACAGCGTATAATTGGGTTGTGGAATCTACTGCCAGAGGAGGTGGTCAAGGCCAGTACTATAGCTGAGTTTAAAAGAGGTTTGGACAAGTTTCTGGAAGATAGTTCCATTAGCAGCTATTAGTCAGATAAGATCATGAAACAAAACCCTTTACTGTCGGGAGACTGGGAATGACCCACAGGGAATGGATAGCATGGTGACCTGTTGGGTGCTTCTCCCAGGCCCCTGTGATTGGCCACTGTCCGAGACAGGATGCTAGGCTCGATGGACCGTTGGTCTGACTCAGTATGGCACTTCTTATGTTCTTATGAGAATGCCCCCCTGCGAGCCCTTGCTCTATGAACAAGGCTAACAGATGGTACCCACAGGAAGGCACTCCCAGCCTATCACAGGGGCTACGATGGGACATGGAGGGACAGGTGATCTTTCAAATATGTGAGGCCCAGACCGTTTAGGGTTTTAAACAAGAAAACCAGCACCTTGAATTGTGCCTGGAAAGCTAGAGGGAGCCAGCACACACTTTGGAGCACTGGTGTAATATGCTCCCAGCAACTGATCCCTGAAAGGAGGTGAGCTGCTGCATTCTGCACCAGCTGCAGCTTCTGAACAGTCATCAAGGGCAGCCCCACGTAGAGTGCGTTACAGTAATCTAGCCTCAAGGTGATGAAAGCATGGATGACGGTGGCCAGATCCAAATCAGAAAGAGAAGATCGCAACCTCCTCACCAGATGGAGTTGGTGAAAAGTGCTCCTGGCCACCACCGCAATCTGACAATCCAGGTGCAGCAAAGGATCCAGAAGCACTCCAAGGCTGCAAAACCGATCAACCAGAGGGGGTCAGACTCCATCAATAACAGGCGCCCCAGTCCCCTCCAGGTCAGAAGGCCGGCCAACCATCATCACCTCTTTCTTGACTGAATTCAACTTCAATAGGTTCATCCTCATCCAGTCCCTGACAGCAGCCAGGCATCGGGTAATAACCATCACTGCAGGTCTTAGGTCAGATGAAAAGCAGAGGGAGAGCTGAGTGTCATCTGCATACTGATGGTATTTCATTCCAAACCTCCAAATGACCTCGCCCAGCGGTCTCATATATACGTTGAACAAGAGGGGAGACAAAATAGAACCCTGCAGGACCCCCACAGGGGAGGTTCCGAGAGGACAACAAGCAATCACCCATCACCACTCTCTGGGATCTCCCCGACAGGAAGAAGTGAAACCACTCGAGCAATCCCACGTACTCTGCCAGGTCCTACAGTTGTGTCAAACCTTGTGATCAACTGTATCAAAGGCCGCTGAAAGATCTAACAGGATCAACAGGGTAGAATTCCCCTTGTCAATCTTCAGGCGCAGGTCATCAACCAAGGCCACAAGTGCTGTCTCTGTACCATACCCAGGACAGAACCCTGACTAAAACAGGTCCAGGAATCAGATGGCATCAAGATGAGCCTAGAGCTGTCAGGCAATCACTCGTTCAATAACCTTCTCTAAAAAGGGAATGTTAGAGACAGGCCGATAGCTGGCCGGGGAGTCAGCGTTCAAAAATTACTTCTTATGCAGGGGCCAGACAGTTGTAGTTTTAAGGGTGTCCGACACTCTACCCTCCCAAAGGGAGGTGTTGACCACCCCAGCCAGCAACAGCCCCAATGCCTCCCAGCTGGCTTTCACCAGCCAGGATGAGCAAGGATCTAGTTCACAACTGGTTACCCTCATCGTCCCAAGCACATCCCCCGCATTGGTGGGGGAAACTGATCCCAATAAACAGGACAAGACTGGGCTTCATTAACCCCAAACTCTAATTCTGCAGATAAAGTACCAGTACCCAAGTTGTGGTGAATACGAGCAATTTTGTCTGAAAAGTTATTAATGAAAATGTCACAACCAGCATTAGATGACTCAATTCCCGGGCAGGGGTAGACTGGATTAACCAGACTCCCTATATATTTATTTACATATAAATATCCTATAATACTGTTATAGGACATCATAGACATTTAAAGAAAAATGAAATTGTAATTATACATTATGCACCCATATTTACAGACACACTTTAAAAAATACCCACAAAGAAATGTAAATAATTCTAATTCAAAATATTGCACTCATTTATCTTCTTCAAATGAAATCCTCCCTTCCTCTGCCCTTTCAGTTTAACAACCCTTGAACACGAATTTACTTTCTAGTGCAAACTCTCACCAAATAATTACACCAGAAAACTGTCCGGGGTGGTTCTGTGGCAAACCAGCTTGCATCTGATCATGTACCAGATGGTCACTACTAGAATACGATACACTTACTCATATGAAATTTATTCTACTAGTTACAGAATCAGCTCAACTACTCTTTCAATTCAGCAAGGAAGTACAAAGGGGTCGATCCAAGGTCCGTGCACATGACGCGTCCAACTTGTGTGTGGTGCACACCCAGGGTGTGCAATGCATGCACCAAACACGCACAAGGTGTGCACGCACAGACTGTGGATTGGTCCCAAAAGGTGCACTCCTACAAGCTGTGGTGGGCCTGATCCCCATGCGCCCTGTGGCAGGCAATCGCTGCTGCCATACTTCAGGGTCAGCACAGGGAGCAGGGCAGACAGTGCTCCCTCACCTTGCAGGGAAGCCGGACAGGCAGGCCACTGTAGACCACGTGCCACACCCAGGGTAAGCCAAGGCGCCAGCCACACAAGCGGGCACTCAGCCATGTCCCACTCACCCTACCCTGGCCTGCCCACTATCCTGCTCCTGGCTGTGACTTGGCTGCATGGGACTGGAGATAGTGCCTGCCGCTCAAAGCCCAACGGAGCAGACGAGGACCAGACCAGTCCCACAAGCGGCAGGTATGGTTGCTACACCCTTTCTTCTTTTTCTGAGGATGCAGGGCATAACAGCCAGCTGCCCACCCTGCCCTGCAGCAGGGGGAACATCTGGTGGCTGCTGGGCAAATGATGCACTGTATCGTGTGGCAAAGGTGACCAACGTGAGGTAAGACTGCCCAAACTGCAGTAGGTATATATTGTGTGGCTGTACCCAAAAAACGTCAAATCCTCCATCAATGATGTCGATGGCACAACTGCCATTGATTTTAATGATGGAGTACTGCACTCTTCATTTTCTCAAGATTAAATTTTTCAGTTACAAATCCTGTTACTCCCCCTTCTGTACACTGTACCTCTTCTTACATAATCACAGATCAGTATAGGTTGCTGGGGGGAAATCTGATCTGCTACTGCCGCCCGCTGGGTGCAATCCTGTCATTGAAGTTAATGGTTCAGTGCCTATTGACTCTAATTGCTCAGGACTGCATCCTCCATGTAGCAAAAACTAATAATAGTGCTACAGGAAATTAATTCGTTTGTAGGGAGAATAAATGTATTCATCACCTCTGTTTTCACTCTGAAACAGTGAAAACAGTAAAAAGATTATAGTTGCATTAGGTTGTATAACATCTATAAGACAGGAATCTAATTATAATAGTTCAGCACTCGTAAGTTTTAGAGAGGAACAGTTTACAGTACACACTGCAGCTCGGTAGCCTACAAATTCCATATGAAGAAAGCTGCACTTAAAAAAACAAGTCTTTTTGCTTCCTAAAATATTTCCATGTCAACATGTTAATAAATATTCTCATGATATTCTCATAAATATTCTCAACTGCTCTGTGAGCAGGAGGGAGTGGGACAGAAGAAACTCAAACTAAATAAATAATAAATGATATGCATTATATTTTAATAATCAACATCATTTTTCTCATTGGATTTTTAATTTAGGCTTTTTATTACTAAAAAAGTGACAATTTAGAACATCTAAAACATGTTCTATATGTACGTTTTTGACACTCCAAACAGCAAGTACTATTATAGTACTTGACATCTGAACTAAGAAAGTGAAAAGAAATGTAAAAATAAAGTAGTTATCTTTTAATTTTCATAAAGTGAAGTAAAAAGAACACTCTGATGCCTTCAACCTTATGATTCTTGTAATAAGGGTCAAAATCCTCCAGAGGTTCTCCAATGAGCCACGGAGGAAGCTCTCCATGAAAGTCAGGCAGCTTTTTGAACATTTTCAGATCAAGTTGGGGATGAAGTTCTTCTTCTTCTTCCTGTTGATCTCCACACTCCTCCTTGGCACATTTTGCTTTTCTCTCAGCAATTCGCTTTTCAATTTCATCTAAAGATTCAGGTGTAAAACGGAAGAAACGCCTAGAGGCTGATAAATAAATGTTGGCCATCTTTCATTCTAGCTGTTGAGCTGGAAGTGAATTAAAGAGAGAGAAGAGTAAGCTATTACAATGAAAATAAATTAAGAGAAAGAACACTCGGTTTAGTAAACGTCAGAATCGTATTTATGCATTCATATCTGTCAAACCGCTGGTATTCTAATTCCAAAGGGAAAATGTAGATTCAGGGTAGATTTAGAGGAACTACACTTCTTATCCAGAGTTTTTCATTATTTTATTTTTTTTTATTTCTGGAAAGAAGTCCTCCACCGTGGTGGCCAAACCTTAAGGATTATCTCATTCTTCCCCTCTATTGCAACTTGTCATTTTGGTGGACTTGTACTTCCACTCATTTTCTATTCACTGCTACATTACATATGTCAGTTACAACTGAGTGTTGCAAGTCAGGAAAAGAGCCTTTTCATGAAGATCATGGGCTACCAATTCCTCTCTGCCCCCAAAATTTTCCTTCTTCCTCCCTCAAGTAGCAGCTTATCAACAGGCACACAGCCCTACCACAAATTCTTGTCCATTCACTTCTACTAAGAAGCTGTCACACAGTATAGGAGGCGGAGCTGCCAGCCTGGTATTGGAGCACATTTAGTGGAGTCCCACACTGAGCCCTGAGTGAATCAGCAGGGCTCACTCGGTGTACCCGTGCAGGAAATGAACAGGTGCTGCACAGTCTGGGAGCTGAGCAGGATTTCCTGCAGCACAGACTCATGTGCTTCAGGTTGGACATGGAATGGAACTTCTCTAGGTCTACCCCAAGCAGCTCTCAGACTGCATAGCTGCAGTTGGCAGCTGCTGACCTCCCTGGCAACAGCACCAGCAAGACTTCTACCGTAATGACTGTGGTGAAAAGATCTACCAAATCTACTGGAGGGGAAAATGTGCATAGTAAACTTCCTTTCATAACAGTTTCTTCCAGATAAAAATGAACCTCACAATCACATACCTACAATTTCCAGATTACATGTTTGCTAGGTGAAATAAATAATCAATCATAATCATAATGTTATCACCATTATCATTATAATGCAAGCAATGTACCTGGTGCTTTACAGTCAACAGTTATTGACAGGTCCTTACCCCAGTGGGTTTACAGTCTAAATAAAAAATTAAGATAATTAAATCACTAAGAGCGCGATCCAGCACCATACAAGTCAATGGGAGTTTAGCTATTGACTTCAATGGGAACTGGATTGTGCTCTATGGCCGTTTTTACACAGACAGCCCCCCACCACGCTCGGTTTTCGGGCGGGTGTGCGAACACGTCTATGTATATGACTAGTGGGGGGGAATGGGTGTCCACTCGGTGTTCACCTGTGCGACCACTGAGCGCGATGGGTGGGGGTGTATGCAAAACTGGAGAAGGCTCCATGGGTGTAGATGGGTGTAGCTGGGTGTGTGTCTGTGTAAAAGGACACCCACCCACCTCAGCTAAATACACATTCCCCACTCACCTCCGTCCATGTAAAAAGGGCCTATTTCTCCTACCCCCAGCCAGCCAGAAGCCCCCAGCCGCCATAGCAACAGCAACAGCAACAGCAGGGCTCATCCCCTGCAGGTGAGCGAGGCTCCACCCCCCTGGGAGGGCCCAGCCCAGGCCCCAGGCCAAAGCTGCCCGCCCGCCCCCAG
>QEPC01000046.1:1919839-1939310 GCA_003113815.1 Sphenodon punctatus | reverse complement strand
CTCAGTGCGGCCCACTGTATGGTCAGCCCAAGGGTGAGAGACGAGCGGCCGGACCTCCTGGGCGGACCATGTACCAAACAGCAGGTTACGGTGTCCTCATCCTTGTTGTTTAAACCCCCGCCTCGGTGGGCGAGAGGGGATAGGGGCGAACAACCCGCTCCGGCCCGGTGAAACCAGGGATTGGGGCAGGGTGTAAGTTGAAGAAGTTGGTTAGGTAGGGCATAGGAGGATTCCCCTCGGGCTTAACCCGAAGACGGTAAGGATGGGCAACTGGCGCACAAGGACAGCGCATGTTACAATAGGGGAACCTCCTGTGGTGATGGTTAACAGTTAGGAAGAGATTGATAGGACCCCAGTACAAAGGGGGAAGTGGGTGGGTTACCTCTTCCCCCTTTTTTGACTAAGAATAAAGAGTGCGGCCGTTCAAACCCATATAAATGTCTCCTTGGGGGGGAGTGTCGACAAGCGGTTTTACTCCCCCTCTCATATCCGTTTCTGAGGGTACTTGAAAATGTCATTGTCAGCACAACCAGAGTGCTCCAAACACTCTCTACCCATATCCCATGCTCCTTAAAATAATGATCCTCTTCACCTGGAGTCTCATTGCCGTGCATTCAAAATCAAGTCCTTCTTTTTTAAAGGCACAGTAACCCCTGGCATGCTCTCATCCATGGGATCCTCGCTCCTTATCCATCCAATCTATATAGCATCATACTAATCAATCACTAAATATCCAGAATCTAAAGATGATACATGAAATCTATCTTGCGCAATAGATGATAGTCCCAATGACCAGATATAAAATCCACATGATCCATGGGTATAAATATATATTATCATTGCAGACTCCAAACCTTTGCTGTTAATATTCCTATTGGACGTATCCAAAGGTAATCACCCACCGAGGATTATTCCATCAAATAATGAACAAACACAAACATCTCCTCTAACCTCAAGAACATGTATCAAGTGGGAGTCACGAGCAATGCTAATTAAGAAATGCTTTAAACATTTTTTAAACAATAAATATATATGCATAATCATGTACTATACATTATATCTCAAACACAATGTCCTCACAGTCCATCCCCAACATACATACAATAAGGGAGTAACCACATAATTCATCAACCCATATCATATACACAAACAAACTTAACTATAGCTTGATACAAAATGCATCACACAAAACTGCTGCTGCTGCTGCTGAAGATCCGAAAAACAATAGACCAACACAAAACTATTACAGAAAAACAGATAATAGATTCTCCTCATTAAGACCTACTGGTACCACCGTCTCCAACCTGTGGATCCAGTATACTACTTTCCTCTGTAGCTGTTTAAGGTGGTTGCCTGAGGCTACTATCCTATCTATGCATAACAATCTTAAGTCCTGTTCTTTATGTCCCTTCCAAATAAAGTGATCTACCAGGGGTTCCTTGACAACACCTCTCCTGATATTACTTAGATGTTCCATAATCCTAGGCCCTGAAACATGCATAAATGACCACCAAGGGTGATTAAAGGGTGGTTAGCGTCATGTCTGTTTTCACCCCTAATTTGATCATTCTAGATGTCAACCCAACATAAATCAATATTGGGACATTTGTATATAAAGTGTCCCACTTTATATATTTTTATATATTGTATATATAATATATTGTACACTTATATTTGTATATAAACTGTCCCAGACACTTTCTGGGACATTTGTATATAAATCTTTGAGAAAGATAATCCATCTATCTAGCTATACAAAAAAGTCAGTCATGATCTAGGCAACATCCTACTAATGCTATAAAACAACAGAGAGTGCAATACATTTAGGATATTAGCCAACTTGAGACATTACTCACAGTCATTAGCACTTACATGCACAACTAATCCTGCTTAAGTTAATGGGACTATTTTTGGTGCTCTTCAACGTGAAAACTGCCCTATCTGATCCAGTGCACAACATACAATAAATAAAACAATTCACGACTCACATCAGACAATGCTAAAACCAATTTGAGGAGAACTGAACATTAACCAAAAAGCAGTATGCAACAAGAAAACAAAATGAACAATGCATTGAAGTTAAAGGTAGTCCACATCTTAGAAGCATTTTGATTTATAAAACTAATAAATAACTGCATAGTTTTCATAATTGAAGAGGCTTTTGTCAACAATAAAACTTACATTTCTCTCTTCCTGAAAAAAATCCTTGAAATTCACTTCCTCTGGAGAGAATGTTGTTTTGGCTCCCAATAATTTCTCTTGAAGTAGAAAGTTCTCCTTATTTTATCAGAATCTCTTGTCTTGTTGAGAAATTCTTCTCTTTCTTTGCTAGCAAGTGCAACTCTTCCAGAAAGTGTGTCATTTATATGGGCTGTCTGGGATGGGTTGGGGGAGGAGTATGTTGCTAGCTTGAAAATAATAAACAGGATATCATGGGATCTCAGGAAACACTGTGATGTCAGGAGGAAAGTGGTGGAGATGCTAAATAATAAACTTTGAATACTGGTGAATTATTTTATCCCAGCAGAAAATGAAGTAATACTAATAAAGCAAAAACACAAAAAGATTATTCTGATCAACTGGAGCCAAGTATGTAGAAAAATTAAAAGGCAACTTACTTGCAGTCTCTTGCTTATTTATGCAATAAGACGTCATTGCATATATTACATGTAGTTTCAATATAAGTTTTGCAATATTCAATATTCATTTTGTTTCCTTATCTTTTTATAGCACGTCAGCTCATACAGAATGAATAACCCAGAACTGCTATTTAAATAGCAATGTATAAATGTAGAAAAAATATTAGAAAAACATATTAGAAAAAGCTCTTCAAACTCAAAAATCATAATTCAGTCCCCAAAAACCTGACAGAAAGATTGGCTTACCAATCATAATTCTTTTTTTAATGGTTTAGGGTTTGTTTGGTTTTGGGGGCTTCTGGTTTTTAAGCCTTTAGCATACACTCAGGTCATGTTTTTAAGATCTGTAGTACAATCACAAAGACTAGAGACTTCCTTTACTTTTTAAATTAATTCTCAGATTTGTACATAATCATTTAATTATACAAGCTGGAGTTTTAAGAAGGGAATAAAATATAGTGACATTGGTGACAAAATCATGAGAGCTGGTAACACTAAAGATAGGCAAAAAAAGAAAATACAGTACACAGTATTATATATTTGTCTCTGCCTGCTGGAAAAAAAAAATGTATATTTGTATGTTTTATGCTGTAAATTGCTCTGATCCTTCAGGAAAGGGTGGGATTCAAATCAAAATAAATAAATAAATGCCTGGTTGATTTTCTGGTTTCAAACTACCAGCTTTTTACCCATGTTTGAGAGCCTGAAAGTAATTTTAACAATAAAAATTAGCTGAGCAAATTATTTGAGTTGGTATATAACATTTGTGAAAGTGTACTGGGTTTAATTCCAACAGCTCCCACTATGGCCCAAGATGAAATCACTCTTTATCAGTTAGATTTTAAGCTTTTCTGCTTGATGAAAACATCGTTACATGGCATGGTTTTGCTGTAAGAATTAAGATGGGGAATTACTCGTCTCCTACAACCAAGCTCAGTCCTAATGAACCCAAACAGGGAAAAAATACACCAGTAATCAAACACTTTGCATAACATAGACCCTCAGCTAATTAAACACGCAATTATTTTTCTAAAAAGATTTTTTTTAAATTGCAAAACATTATTGAGTCATTTAATTGCTCTCAGCGCAAATTAGATGCTCTGAATGAGAAGTGGGATCTTCCTAAAATGGCATAAAGCAATAAAACAGAAACACAGTATTTTTTTGTAAAGTGACATTCAATCGTGGCATTAGCTTTAGCGTTTTCAAATAACAGAGACTATTACTAAACAAATAATTTTTTCTTACCTGAGAAATGATTTCCTGCTGGTCTCACTAGATCATTCTGGATTCACAGATTTATGTTGTGCCACAAGGGGGAGACACAGACAAAACTGAAGTGACTGTCTGCTTTCATTGACGTTTTACTTAAGTAAAATGTGGGTGATGTCGCTTTCCAATTGTAGCTTTTAACACATTTCCTGTAGCTTTCAGTATCAGCAAAACATAAGAGGGGAAAACAGTAAAGAGAAGCTTTGCCCTAATCATTTCACAGAGTTTTCTCTCTTCTAATACATAAGGATTTAGTACAGCAGTCCAGTTTTACTGAAGCAATAATAAAGGCTCCTTATTAGATGTTCCCTTCATTACTCCTCAAAATAAGGAAATGAAAAGTTAAAATTTAGGAAGAATGCACCCACCATGCTTTGAAGAAATAGCACAATAATTTCCCAAACCTTCCACATATCTTATTATGGTCTCTGCCCTTTCCTGCAATTATAGGATCTTCTCATTTTCCTGTTCCTTACTATTCTAAATCAGGGCAAGGAGCATTTTCTCTTGTAGTGTAAAGGGGCTGGTACTAATGTTTATGCCTGGGAGTGCACATTTGACAATAATAGAAAAACAAATTATTTCCATAATACTTGAAATAAGCCTAGGGAAGTGGGCTGTGCTTAGGGTTACCACCCCTCTGGACTTGACAGAGAGTCTCCAGATATTAACCTATCAACTCTGGGTGAACCCCCAAATTATCTGGGTTATCCAGGCCTTCAGGCAGTGAGGCCAGATGAGAAAGGAGTGGGTCAAAGAGGCTCATGAAGCTCTAATAAGAGCAGGCAACATCAGAAAGGATCAGGAGAATCCCTTTGTGGGTGTTCTGCTCCTGGTGTGGCCCTAACCCTTCCACATGAAGGACTATGGGAAGGTGGCAACCCTAGTTGTGTTAGATTTCCAACCACTGGAGAGTTGTGCATGCATTCTGGCTTGAACTGCTTTCAAAATAAGTAACTTCCTTTAGAATCTCACAGACCTTGGGTCTTGATTAAACATCACGGCATTTGGAATGTTTTTTCAGATTTCAAGGTGCATCATTAAGGGTGTTAACAAATGAGACGTTAACCCACTGGAGTCCATGTTTGGTCTGTGTAGACCCCACTTGCATGGTTTAGTGGGAGAACCTAATAAGTTGGGCGGGTGCCACGCTCCATCCACCACTGCCACCCCTTTTCATGATGCACAACTGTGGCAAACTCTGGGTACAGGAAGCGGCCTTTCTTCTGTTTTCTTTTCTTTTTTTTTCCGCTCCAAAAGCGAAAGTAAACAATCAGTGAGCCAGCGAGAGCAGAGAGCGCACTGGCTTCAGACCACTCTAGGTGCTTCGCCCAGGACTCTATAGTCCTGACATACCTGTATGCAGACAGAGGCTACGTGACCCTAACACATGGGAGGCATCCATGTGGGCGCACCTTAGCCCCCATTCTCCTGCACAGTGGGCAAAGGGAAGGGTGGGGCTGTGGGCAAACATCTGGCAACCACCTAATACATGGGAAAGTGGATACACACCAGGATGGGGGCTACTTTCTCGTTTGTTAACATCCCATTCCATGATCCTCAAAATCACTGAATACTTCTGTACTGCATCCTAGTTTTCCTATTTTCAGAATTTTTCAGACCAGCTGAGTCCTCATTATACCAATTGGTTTCAACTACAGCTTTAAATGCTCCAGATTCTAAGAGTCGGGCCCTAACTATATAAAAATACATTTTTAAAAGTAGCCTACCATAGGCTGTTTTCAGATGCAACGATAGCCTATTTTTCCATGCTTTGACCCATGTGGAAATGCAGGCTACTGTCACATCAGAAACCACTGCCAGATGTTAACCTGGGCCCTTTCTCCAGACGATGTTGGCAATTAGCCCAGGCTGCGAGTTGGAGAAATCCCCAACTCACAGCCCAGGCGAAATGTCAACGCCCAACTGGGTGTAAAGCATGCCGTAACGTTTGTATGGCCGCTTTACCTACCAAGATCCAGGGTGGCGACAGGGGCTGGGTACCATGGCAGCCGGCCCAGCTGGGCGGGTGGGCCACTCCATGCAGCACCGAGGTGGGGCCAGACAGATGCATGTCTGTGTATCTCCCCACCACCCTCCCCAGCCACTGTAATGTTTGTTTGGCAGCTGGGTCAACTCCTGGCCAGAGTGACGGCTTCTGCCACCGCCCAGAGAAGTCCGTGGTGGCAGTGGGAGCCGTCATGTTTAAAAACACCCATGGTCTTTTTTTTAAAAATTATGCAACTACATGTTACAAAAATTAAAAACTGTTCATTCAAGATCTAAAGAGGATCCACTAGAACATTAACCACTCCCCATAGTTTAAAATGCCCCTGCATTTAACCTTATCTCAGACTCTACAAAATCCAGTAACTTCCATTAAACTTGGTATAAAATACTACTCTGATCAGAGGAAGTATTCTAGTTTTTGGACAACTGAAATATTCACCCATAAAATTACAGCTAGAGATGGGTAAAATCCTTAAATGTATTTTTCTGAAGATACTACCCCACAGAATTCTCCATCTTGGCTGTCAAGGATCCAGCACAAGACTGGTTAGAAGTGCTAATGCTAAAAGACAGAGGAGAATTCTGGCTCCACATGTCTATCCGTCAACAAACAGCACATTTTGATCTTGCACTAGGTGTGGTACAGCCTGTTGACAGTGGTTTGTTTCTTTTTCAAGTGAAAGTTAAGGTACCAGTTGGGATACATACCAAGTGAAAAATTACATCTGTAAAACCTCATCACAACAGCTTGGAAATCAGTGGAGTGAAAGAGGGCTCTTTCACTCTTTGTACCAACCCTCTTTGGCATTTTCTTTTCAGTTCTTCTGAACTGTTTTTATACAGGCACAGAGGGGGTCTACCTGCACAGCCAATTCAATGGCAAACTATATAATCTTGTTGCCAAAAAGTTAGGACCAAACTTGTTGATCAGGGAACTTCTGTTGATGTGCATGTTGATCAGGGAACTTCTGTTTGCAGATGATGTACTTGTTGCCCAGGGTGAAAGTCAGCTACAGAACCTCAAGGATCCTGTTTCCCATGCATACTCTGTCTTCTCTCACAATCAGCATCAAGAAAACTGTAGTTTTGGGACACGTTGTTGCACAACAGCCAGAGATAACCACTGACAATTTCTACTGACAATAACCACTGACAACAGCCAGAGATAACCTTTTGAGGCAGACAATTTCTGTTACCTCTGATCTATAGGGACCGACAGCCTGTCACTTGATGAAGAATTAAGTACTTTTACTGGGAAAGAAGTTGCCATCTCTGACAGACTCACAAAGCATGCCTTGAACAACACTAAACTAAACATCAAGACAAAGATGCTGATATATTATATTATTATTATTATTATTATAATCATTTATATAGCGCCAGTTGTGTGACCTGGTGCTGTACAGAACATAGAAATAGATGCGGTCCCTGCCTGTGGCTTACAATCTAAAAGACAAGGAGGGGGAGACAGGGAGAGGGGACAGTGGGAGAGACAGGGGAGAAGACAGACAAACATTCAAGCAGGTGCCAAGACTCAGGTGCGTGTGCTTGGCTTGGTTACAGTCAGGTTGCAGCAGTCTGCAAAGGCAGGCAGACAGTAGGTATATGGGAACGTCTAGCAGGGATTGGGAAAAGCAGCGAGGAACAGGTGGGTCTTGAGGAGGAATGTGAAGGAGCGGAGGGAGGGGGCAAGGCGGATGTGGGCAGGAAGGGCATTCCAGGCATGGGGGGCGGCAAGGGAGAAGGGTCGAAGGCGATTAGGTGAGCAGGAGAAACGAGGGAGAGAGGGAGGGGACAGAGGAAGATCAGAGAGCGTGTGCAGGAGTGCGTAGGGAGATTAGGTCAGAACGGTAAGGGGGAGCTTGGTCAAGTAGTGATTTGAACGTGAAAACCAGGAGTCTAAACAGGATACGTTCAGGAAGGGGGAGCCAGTGAAAAAAGAAGAGGAGAGGCTGCACATGGTCGAAGTGACGGGCAGAGTGAATGACCTTGGCAGCGGAGTTTTGGATTGCGATAAGGGGGGACAGGTGAGAGCGAGGGAGGCCAGCAATGAGGAGGCTGCAGTAATCGAGGCGAGAGATAACCATGGCATGAACAAGGGTTTTGGTCGAGAAGGTAGAGAGAAAGGGGCGGATCCAAGCAATGTTATGGAGGGTGAATCGGCAGGATTTGGCAACCGAGTCAATGTAAGGTTTAAAAGAGAGGTGCATGTCAAAGATGAAGCCCAAGCTGCGGATGGATGGTGACTCCATCGATGTAGATGGGCAGGTTAGAGGGAGAAGAAGAGGAAGGAGGAAAAATGAGATAGAGTTGGGTGTCATCAGCATAGAGATGATATTGGAATCCATGGGAAGCAATAATTTTGCCAAGGGACAGGGTGTAAATAGAGAAGAGGAGAGGGCCAATGACAGAGCCTTGGGGGACCCCAACCGAAAGGGGGAGGGAGGAGGAAGTCGACCCAGGGAGCGAGACTGTAAGGGAGCGGTCAGAGAGATAGGAGGAGAACTAGTCAAGGACAGAGCCACGGAAGCCCAAAGAGTAAAGCGAGTCCAATAGGAGCGAGTGGTCGACAGTGTCAAAGGCAGCAGAGAGATCAAGGAGATTCTTAGCACTCTGCTCTGTGGAAGCGAGACATGGACTGCTGATTACAGACATCAAGAGAAGAATCTTAACAGTTTTCATCTCCGCTTTCTACACTATATCCTAGATATTACCTGGAAAAATAAGGACACCAATATAGATGTCCTTGCTCAGGCCAACTTACCAAGCATCCCAGTTCTCATCAAACAGAGACAGCGGCATTGGCTTAGACACGCTTGCAGGATGCAAGACATGTTCTATGGTGAGACAGCTGATGCCAGGAGAACTAATAGGTCGCCCAAAGCTCCGATTTAACGACACTTGCAAATGTGACTTAAATGACTCTAATGTTGACATCTATTAGTGGGAAGCTCTAGCAAGTAATAGGAATACCTGGTGTCATAGAATCTGGGCTGGCACACAAAATTACAGTGAGAATTGGCTCCTTCAGCTGTGGAACAAGTGTGGACGTGCAAAGCAGAGCGTTAACCATAACTGACCTGTGGATGATCACAGGTATGACACTTGAGGCAAGCTGTGCTGATCCAAGACTGGCCTTTTCAGTCATCAGAAGAAATGTACTCCAAGCAAACGCAAGTAACATAAGGGGTGCTGCATTTTCTATCACCTTATAAAGATGAACAGATGCCAACAACAACAACAACAATAGAGACATTCTGAACAGAATTTCCTGCTCAGAAAGACGATTGAAAATCTTGTGAGATAATTTCAGAGGGGCAGAATTACAGGTAAGTAATATTTCCCATTTCATGGGATTCTCCCTTTCGGAAAGTAAACAGTTTAAGGATGTTCCATAAGAATAACAAACGCATAAACTCAAAACTCTGGTAGTTGTACTGGTTAATGTAAATGGGAAGTCAGTTTTTACTTGAGAAAGAAAACTCTAAAATATTAAACTTTTTTTAAAAAAAGTAAATAAGTAAAATAAACCTGAATAAGGGACATTCTAATACGACAGAAAATAATAGCTCATATGCTTTGGAAATGTGTGCTACTTTACCAGTAACTCAGTTCTTTGAGAGAACGGCACATATTCTCACTTCCATCCTGCTCCACAGGCCACTGGAACTTCCTCTTATGTTAGCAGTTTCTAGGCAGATTGACTGGAATCAACTAGAATGTTGTCAGGGGGCTTTGTCATGGCAAGCACTCTCTCCCCCCTTTATCCCCCTCCTTTGCGAGGGCTTCTTGTCTTGTGAGAGGCATAAAAGGAGGGGGGTGGAGCCCTCTCCACCTCAGTTCTTTCCAACACTTGGAAGGTGAGTGGACAGGTCAACTCCGAGCCAGAGGGGAAGGTTGGGTGGGTACTGAGAATACGTGGAGCTCTCTCAAAGAACTGAGTTACTGGTAAGTAACCCTCATTTCTTCTTCAAGAATCTCTGCAATTCTCACTTATGGGAGAGTAAGAAACAGTTCATCCCTTATCAGATTGGGGGTGACCAGGAGTGTCCTTTTATGAGAAGACAGAGTTGAGTACTGCCCTTCCCACTGCAGCGTCAGAATGCAGTGCTAGGTCTAGGGAGCAGTGCTTAGAGAAGGTGTGTACTGATGGCGACCATGTTGCTGCTTTATAGTTGTCCAATACAAGTACACTACGAAAGTTCAATAATGATGGGGCCACTATTCTGGTGTGCCTTCATCCCTTCGGGGGGATTTTTACCTGCTTCAGTGTAGCATCTGTGTATGCACTGAAGTATCCATTTGGAAATCCTCTGAGAAAAGACTCTGCCGCCTACTCTCTGTTCACCATACGAGATAAAAAGCAAGTTTGATGCTTGTATTCCTTTGGTGCAATCTATGTAGGATAGAGCTCTTCTGAGGTCCAGTATGGAGTGCCACCGCTATCTGGGACAAATGAGGGTGGGGTGGGTTTTTTTGTGGGGGGGGGGCAGCAACGAAATGGTTTGGTTTATTTGAAACGAGGATATACTACCTTGGGTACAAGGCAGGGTCTGTTCTTACGTCCACCTTGTCTTTGTGAAGATGTGGACAGGAGTCTCGCAGAGCTGCCACTGGTTGCCATAGGCTCAGATGGATGGAGCATGAGCCTGGTGAGCACCAGATTGATGTTCCATTGAGAGACTGGGAGAGTACTGGTGGGAAGTTGTTCTTGAGTCCTGTCCAGAAGGTTTTTGTTAATGGGTGAGAAAACAGTGGCTTGTCTTCTATAGCCATTAGCCTGTATATGACTCGATATTACTGCCAAGTGTACTTTAACTGACAAGAGAATTAGAGGTAAGTTCTTGAGGTATAACAGGTAGGAGAGTATGTTGTCAAGGCTAAAGGACTGGATGGCGATGCCTCGTTCTGCGCACCAAACCGAGAAACAGTTCCACTTTGCAGCATAAATGGACCTAGTGGTCAGCTTTACGGCATTCTGGACGATCGGTGCCACTCCTGGGGAGAGGAATTGTTCTCTGGAAGTAGAAGCCAAGCACAGAGATGAAGAGACTCCAGGTCGTGGTGTAGTATTTCACCATTGTATCTGGATAGGAGGTTCCTCCAAAGTGGTAGAGTGCTCTCCGGCTCTTTGAGATTTTCTGAAGGGTGAATAACCATGGTTGCCTGGGCCAGAAGGGGGCTATCAGGATAAGGCGGGCTCTGTCTCTTTTTGCTTTGTACGCTACTCTCTGAATCAACTGCAATGGGTGGAAAGCATACATGAAATCTGTTTCACATGGGATAGCAAATGCATCTGAGATGGAATCTGGTGCAAGCCCGGCCCTGCTGCATAATAGAGGTAGTTTTCCATTGTTGGAAGTGGCAAAGAGGTCTACACATGGGGTGCCCCAGTCTGCAAACACCTCTTCAAGTGCCATCATTGTGTAGGCACCAATCGTGACATTCTGTGCTTTAGCAGCTGAGCTGGTTGGCCACTGTGTTTCTTGCCCTGCTAGATAGATGGCATGTAAGGTAAGACCCCTGCAAGCACCCATTGCTCCCAGCCCCCTCCTGAGACAGCTTCTCCCTTCTCCAATTGCACCAGGTGAGAGAGAGAGGCTCCACCACCCCTGGAAGGGAACACTCAAGGCTGCACGCCCACCCCCAGCGGGCGGCAGCCTTTGGGCGGTGCCCAAAGGGCGTCGACAAAAGGGCGCTGGTCGTTTTGTGGCCGTTGTGAGGCCGGAGCGAGGACAGCGAGGAGCCACCCCCGACGGCGCCCACACTACACTGCCACCGTCGACCATTGCCGTGGGACAGCACGCACGCACTCATGCAACACCCGTAGCCCTGGCTTCCCCTGATACCTGGACAGTTAACACCTATGATGCCTCCCTATACCTCCCTCGCCCTCTATCACCTTCCTCCTTCTCGCCTTTCTCATGAACTCCCTCCTTCTCCCTTTACCACCACCAATGGCCTTTCTCCAGCCAACCTACCACTTATTCTCACCCACGCCCATCCCCCCTCCCCACCCTCATCCCCCCTTACCCATTCCCCCTAGGCCCAAACCCGCGACACCCAGGTGTTCCACAGACCATTGTGGCCAATACGAGGCCGGTGCACGACTCCCGCCCCGCAAACCCGGCCGTTCCCCATCCCCCAACCTCATCCGCATCCCCTGCCTTCCCAAACACCAATTGCCTTTTTCCTGCTCCCTCTGGAACTGCCGCTCGTCCGTGGCTAAAGCTCCCTTCATCCACGATCTCTTCCTCTCTCGCCCCTTTCAACTCCTGGCTCTTACGGAAACCTGGATCACGCCCTCCAACTCTGTTACCCCGGCTGCTCTATCCTCCGGGGGCCTGTCGTTCTCTCACCGCCCCCGCCCTGAGGGCCTGGGTGGTGGTGTGGGCTTGCTCCTTGCTAAGCACTGCCAATTCAAAACCCTCTCCCCTCCCCCCTCCTCCTCCTTCCCTTCCTTTGAGGCCCACTCTGTGCGCTTATACTCCCCTCTACACCTTCGGGTTGCTGTCATCTACCGCCCCCCGGGTTCCCTCTCCTCTTTCCTCCCGGACTTTGAATCCTGGCTCACCTTCTTCCTCTCCGATGATATCCCCACTCTTATCCTTGGTGATTTCAACATTCACGTTGACACGCCCTCCGCCCCCTCTGTTTCCCGCTTTCTCTCTCTCGCTTCCTCCTTTAATCTCCGACTCTGGACCGACTCCCCCACTCATACTGACGGCCATTCCCTCGACCTCGTCTTCACTCGAAACTGTTCTCTAACTGACCTCTCCTTTGACCCCTTCCCTAGTTCTGATCACTTCCTCGGCTCCTTCAGCCTTTCCCACCGACCCCCCTCCTCCTCCCCCTCTATGCGCCCCTTCCGCAATATGCAGGCCCTTACTCCCTCGGAGTTTGCCGCACATCTTTCCCCCCTTCTCCCCCCCGTTTTCGCCTCCTCCTCCCCTGACTCTGCTGTCTCTGCTCTCAACGCTTCTCTCTCCTCGACCCTTGACTCTCTTGCCCCCCCCTCTGCTCGCCCCGTCCGCCCCCTCGACCCCCGCCCCTGGCTTACCCCTGCCATCCGCTACCTCCGCTCCTGCGCCCGGGCTGCCGAACGCCTCTGGCGCAAATCCCGCTCCCTCCCTGACTTCCTCCATTACAAATTCTCCCTCTCCTCCCTCTCCTCGGCTATCTCCCTAGCTAGGCATCGCTATTATGCCTCTAGGATCGAATCTTTCTCCCGCGACCCTCGCCGCCTTTTCTCTACTTTCGACTCCCTTCTCAAACCCCCCTGCCCTCCTCCGCCCTCTTCCCTTGCTGCTCAGGATCTTGCGTCGTTCTTCACCTCCAAGATTGACAAGATCCGTCGGGATATTGCCTCCCTCCGTCCCCCGCCCCCCTCCCTCCTCGCATCCTTCCCTCCTGCCTCTCTCCAGGAAATCTCTGCTCTTCTCTCTTCATCCAACCCCTCCACCTGCCCCCTTGACCCGATCCCCTCCCGCCTCCTGACCTCTATTGCTCCCACTGTCGCTCCCCCCCTTCTGCATGTTGTCAATCTCTCCCTTTCCACAGGCTCCTTCCCCTCTGCCTTCAAACATGCCACTGTCTCCCCCATCCTCAAAAAGCCTACCCTGGACCCTTTCGATCCCTCTAGTTACCGGCCGGTCTCCCTCCTTCCCTTTGCTTCGAAGCTCCTGGAACGTGTCGTCTACTCCCGCTGCCTGAACCTCCTCTCTGCCAACTCCTCCCTGGACCCTCTCCAGTCCGGCTTCCGCCCCCTCCACTCTACTGAAACTGCCCTGGCCAAGATCACCAATGATCTACTTGTCGCTAAATCGAAGCGCCACTACTCCGTTCTTGTCCTCCTTGACCTCTCTGCTGCCTTTGACACTGTCGACCACTCGCTCCTCTTGGACTCGCTTTACTCTTTGGGCTTCCGTGGCTCTGTCTTTGACTGGTTCTCCTCCTACCTCTCTGACCGCTCCTTTAATGTCTCCCTCCCCGAGTCGACCTCCCCCTCCCTTCCCCTCTCGGTTGGGGTTCCCCAAGGTTCTGTCCTTGGCCCTCTCCTCTTCTCTATCTACACCCGGTCCCTTGGTGAAATTATTGCCTCCCACGGGTTCCAATACCATCTCTATGCTGATGACACCCAACTCTATCTCTCTACCCCCTCTCTCTCCTCCTCTGTCCGCTCACGCCTCGTCGACTGCCTCTCTGATATCTCCGCCTGGATGTCCCGACGCCAACTCAAACTGAACATGGCCAAGACTGAACTCCTCATTTTTCCTCCATCCCCCTCCTCTCCCTCTGACCTGACCGTCTGCATTGATGGGGTCACCATCCGTCCTGTTCTCCGTGCCCGCAGCTTGGGCTTCATTTTTGACACGCACCTCTCCTTTAAACCTTACATTGACTCTGTGGCCAAATCCTGCCGATTCGCTCTCCTCAACATTGCCCGCATACGCCCCTTTCTATCTGTCTCCTCGGCCAAAATCCTTGTTCATGCCATGGTTATCTCTCGCCTCGACTACTGCAACCTCCTCCTTGCTGGCCTCCCTCGCTCCCACCTGTCCCCCCTTGTTGCGATCCAAAACTCTGCCGCCAAGATCATTCACTCTGCCCGTCGCTTCGACCATGTAACGCCTCTCCTCCTCTCCCTTCACTGGCTCCCCCTTCCTGAACGTATCCTGTTCAAACTCCTGGTTTTCACGTTCAAATCGCTCCATGACCAAGCTCCCCCTTACCTCTCGGACCTAATCGCCCTACGCACTCCTGCGCGCGCTCTCCGCTCTTCCTCTGTCCCCTCCCTCGCTCTCCCTCGTTTCTCCTGCTCGCCCAACCGCCTTCGTCCCTTCTCCCTCGCTGCCCCGCATGCCTGGAACTCCCTCCCTGCCGACATCCGCCTTGCCTCCTCCCTCCGCTCCTTCAAATCCCTCCTCAAGACCCACCTTTTCCATGCTGCCTTTCCCAATGCCCTCTAGTCTTTCCCCTTGCTCTTACTGTCAGCCCTCCTCTGCTGACTGCTGCTACCAACTTCTTTGTAACCAAGCCAAGTACACACACCTGAGACTTCGCATCCGCCTGAATGTTTGTTTGTCTTCTCCCATGTCTCTCCCACTGTCCCCTCTCCCTGTCTCCCCCCCCCCTTTTGTCTTTGTCATTTAGATTGTAAGCCACAGGCAGGGACCGCGTCTATTTCTATGTTCTGTACAGAATCAGGTCATATGACCGGTGCTTTATAAATGTCTATTAAAAATAATAATAATAATAATAATAATAAGGTGATAATGTGCTTTGTGGACCAGAACCAGAGCTCCTCCCCCCCCTTTTGTCTTTGTCATTTAGATTGTAAGCCACAGGCAGGGACCGCGTCTATTTCTATGTTCTGTACAGCATCAGGTCATATGACCGGTGCTTTATAAATGTCTATTAATAAATAATAATAATAATAATAATAATAAGGTGATAATGTGCTTTGTGGACCAGAACCAGAGCTCCTCCACCTCCTTTGATAATGTGCTAAATCTGGCTCCCCTCTGCTTGTTCAGGTACCACATTTCCAATGTGCTATCCGTGGTTATCTGGACTACAGAATTTGCTATATGCAAGACTAGGGCTTTTAGTACCCATCTGATGGCTTTCAATTCTAAGATGTTGATGAAAAGCTTAGTTTTCTCCACTGTCCACATGCCTTGAACTCTCAAGTTGTTCATGTGAGCCCCCCAATCTGTTGTCAATGCATCTGTAGCGACCGTGTAGTCAAGTTCTGGCATTTTGAACAGCATGACTCTGAGAACATGGTGTCGTTTTGTGCACCACTGGAGTCGTCGTACTACTCTGCTTGGTATAGAGAGTTTTCAATTCATACAGTGTGAGGCTGGTCTATATACGTCCCTCAGCGGTCTCATGTGAAGACATGCAAGTGGGGTGACTGCTGTGGTGGATGCAAATAGTCCTAAGACTCTGAGGAAACAATGAGCAGGTTGGGGTTTGCGGTGAGCCAACTTTCAAATGATCTTTCAAATAGAGAAGAATCTGTCCTCTGGCAACAAGGCTCAAGCTCAATGCATGTCTATGATGGCTCCTATGAATTTGCTGGTCTGAGGTAGGACTTCTACATATTCACTATGAGACCTAACTCCTTTAAGGCAGATATCATGATGTCTGTGTCTTGAAGTAGTTGCCTTTTGGATTCCACTGTAAAGAGTCAGTCGTCAAGGTATGGTAAGGCACGTACACCTCTTTTGCATAGGTCTGCAGTGACCACCGCTACATATTTTGTGAGTACTCGTGGTGCCAATGCTAGTCCGAATGGTAGGACCGTGTATTGGTAGTGCTAAGTACCTAAAAAGAAGCATAAATAATCCCTTACTAGCGTTCACACATTCGTTAGTAAAGGATACCTTACTACTGAGTGGTGGTAACCACACACAAGCTGCAATTCCCAAACCACTTAATTCTCGAGTAGTTCCACTGACTTCAATGGGATTACTATGAAGTAAGTAGGTTGAGGATGATGGCCACATTGTTTACAATAGGGGTGGGGATTTCTGGGGAAACTCTTCCCCCATCTCCTGCTCCCACCGTGGGCTGGACCCCATTCATGCAAAACTCCATGGTCTAGATCATCCCATGAGCCCGGGAATGGGTGAACACACATGCCATTCAAGGATCTGCAGCAGACCGCATTGTGGAGTGGGGCAGACAGGGACCAGCCACATGGGAGGCGGCCCCTTAATCCGATTTGCGTAGCACAACCCCACTTTGGGTAATGCTGCTATGCGCTGTGTCCCCAGCCTTCCCAATGGACACAGTGTGTAGCATCCAGCTGCCCACCCCGTCGCAGAGTGAACACTGATGGCCATATGATGCACTGTATCATGGGGTAAGGCTGCCCTACGTGGAGTAACGCTGCCCAAATTGGGGTAGCATCTCGTGTGACTTCATCCATGATGTATGAATGCTAAACCTTCTGAAGATAGAAACGCAGAGTGGATTAGCACGCACCCCAGAGTGTTCATTGGTTCAGAAACACCACATAGTAGAGACTCCAAAAGCTATCCTATCCCTTACACATAACCTGTGAACAAATCCTAAGGTTAAAACCAACCATATCTTACCATCAAAATACTGTCTAAATAAGGACAAGAGGATTGAGGCTAAGAAGGCTAACAACAAAGCTTTTCTCCAATTCAGTCTAATTGTGTAAAGTAGCTAATTCACATCCCCCAAGGCTCTGTCTTTCACATCTCTTTCAGAATGAAGAGCAAATATAAAAGAATTCCTGATCCCTTTCATCATGCCATGAAAGAGATGAGAAATTATACCAATGAGAAATTTTAAATCTTTCAAATGGATAATTGTTTGTACAGAAAAACAGGAAACAGCTTTTAAGATTAGTACACATGAAAGCTATTGTTACACATTAAAGCCATTGTTCTTAATGGTCTAATGTACACTTAATAAATATGAATATTTGTGCAGCATCTCAAATGTGAGTTGTTTCATTCCTCTTTTTCTTAGTATTCTCAGTAACAGCCATGCTAATATTCTGAGATTGACAGATGATAGTGCTAAAGGACTGCAAAATATTATTACTACATGTCATACCTCTCGTTTTCTACACTGTACCTCTCATTTTCAACCGACCCAGGCCCGGCTGTCTCGGTGCTTACTTGGTGTTTGGCAGTTGTGGGGGACTGGATGAGAGCTAATTGACTGCGACTGAATCCTGACAAGACAGAGGTGATGTTAGTGGGTAGGTTAGTGGAGATGACGACCCCCTCAGTTGAGGGGGTGTGCCCTCCACTGACTTCCCAGGTGCGGAACCTAGGGGTGCTCCTTGATGCACAGCTCTGCCTGGATCTCCAGGTGGAGGCTGTGACGAGGAGTGCCTTCTGCCAGCTACATCTGGTGTGGTGGCTTCGGCCACTGGTTTCGGTTCCGGATCTGGCCACGATCATCCATGCTTTTATCACCTCTCGGTTAGATGACTGTAACACGCTCAACTTGGGGCTATCTATGGTGACGGCTTGGAAGCTGCAGCTGGTGCAGAATGCGGTGGCCCGGCTCCTGGTGGGGCTGGGCCGCTGACAGCACATTACACCAGTGCTCTGATCTCTGCACTGGCTGCCAATTGTCTTCCAGGCCTGATTCAAAGTGTTGGTTATGACCAATAAAGCCTTACATGGTCTAGGCCCTGCCTCTTTGCGAGATCGCCTCACACCCCGGGTTCTGAACTGGCCCCTGCGGTCATCTGGTGGCACCCTGTTGGAGGTCCCCCGGGTTTCCCAGGGGACCACGCAGGACAGGGCGTTCTCGGTGGCCGCGCCACACCTTTGAAACTCCCTCCTGGTGGGGGCCCGTCTGGCCCCAGACTTCCCAGGGTTCTGCAGGAATTGTAAGACCTGGCTGTTCCATCAGGCGTTTGGCAAGGGTGAGGATGGGGGTGGGGTTGGTGTTTTGGGTTTTGTTCTCGCCATTTTAGAGTGGTATTTGTTTTTTAATGTTTTTATATATTTTACTGTATTTATTAACTGATTTTGTTAGCCGCCCGGGCTGCCTGGCAGGAGGGGCGGGGTAAACAAATTTTTAAATAAATTAATAAAAAAATTAATATTATTGCATCGACACAGCACTAAACACAATGGGGAAAACCTGGAGATTGGTCCTGATAATGAATTACACTAAAACTTTACACCTCCTGAAATTCTTCACCAACTTAAGCCCTGATTTCCAATGAGATGTGTAAGCGCACCTCTTGTTTCTCTGCAGAGCACTATGCAACTCAATTAGACTTTAGGCAGACGCAGGGGTGTACTCCAGTTTCAGGACCAAAATAGCTCTTAAAAGACTAAGATATAATTTTAATTATAACATGCTGAAATTTATAACCAAATCACAGCATAAATATACAAAAAATATAAGAACCAGTAAAATATTAAACTATATAAAATTCCAATTAAAACCACTCCCTGAGTCCCTCCACCACCAACCCTATTCCCTCCTGCTAAAAGCTTGGACAAATAAGTAGATCTTACACTGCCTCTGGAAAATACTCAGACTTGGGCTTTGGTGAACCTCTGGGGGAAGGGAACTCCAAAACTGAAGAGGAGCCACAAAGAATGCTTGTCTGTGTGCCCTTACTGTTCAGACTTGATAAAATGATGGAACTTGTAAGATGATGAACCCAGCTGGCCTTATGGAACACAATGGTCAATAGGCATGGGCGAACAGATCGCGGTTCATGTTCGGCCGTTCAGTTCGGCTGCGTTTGGTTCATGTGTTCGTGTTCGGCCATTCGGGCGGATCGCGCGTTCGCGTTCGGCCGTTCAGTGCGGTCGTGTCATGCGTTCGTATTCGGTGTTCGGGTGGATCGCACGTGCGCGTTCGTGTTCGGCCAGAAATATCGCGAGATCGTGGGAAGCCATAAATCGCTGCAGAAACCGGAAATTCGTGTGCGTGGTGTGCGAGTGAGGTGAGAGGGTGTGTGTTTGTGTCGGTGGCTGCTTGTTCATGTGTTTTGGTTGCGATTGTGTTGGTTTTGGCTGTGCTGTGTGTTT
>QEPC01000046.1:1899553-1917101 GCA_003113815.1 Sphenodon punctatus | reverse complement strand
GTACACTGCTGGCGCTATATAAATGTTTGTTAATAATAATAATAATAATAAAAAAAGAAAGATATCCTTTAAAGTAGGAGGAATTCTGATTAACCAAAGTAATAAGCTTCCTGATACTATCCTGTATAGAGTCCAGTCTATTGAGGATTGTTCCTTGTCTAGTATCATTTGTAATATCAGAGAGTATTCCCTGTTTCTGCTGAAACCCTCCCTTCACCCTTCTTATTTATGGAATGTGAATTAGATAAGCTGGCCTTAATATTTATTTTCATTGGGGATTTTTGGATCAACAACCATTCCTTTATCTTGTAATATATTTGCTTTAGGACATTCTAAGGCTCTCTTACATTCTATCTCAGTCCCTTCCATAAGTGTACAATTGGACACTTTACCTAAAACTTCAGTACTCTTTATCACTTCATGCAAGAGACTTCCTCCAGCCAAAGCCGGAGGGGGCATACTTCTGGTATCAAACTGTCTTCTAACAGGGACAGCTGAAAAAACCCTAGAGACAATTATACCCCAGGAGTGCAGATAAGCTAATGCTCCCCAAATTCTATCAGCTCAATTCCTGTTAGAAAACTGAATAATCACTCTCCCTGCACCATCTATAGAGGGGGCGTGATTCTGGTCCTTTTCACACAGGCACGTTAACACTGATAAAATGGGTGTTACATTTTATTATACATATTGCAGGGCACCCATTGAGCACACCTGCAGCCCTGCAACATGTATACTGAAATGTAACACCCATTTTATCAGTGTTAGCGTGTCTGTGTGAAAAGGGTCTGTATCTTAACCAAATCTAAAGGACACGAGTTTCATCCAAGAAGCCAACTGAGGTGTCTGCAAGCCAGACCCTTAAGGTGCCATTCTGGGTGAGAGCCGTTTTGCAAAGGAAAAATTTTAAAAGTCAAAGTACAAACATGGGCTCTGAACTTGTTGAGTCACTAATTTAGGGATAATATTACTTATATTAATTGCTATACTCCGTGTATCAGCTGCAATCTGTAATAATGCTGCCTGCATACCTTGCAAAGTACCATTCATCTCCCTTGTACTTTTTAAGAGAGTAGAAACAAGTTCCCCTGTTAAGAAACAATGGTCCCCCATAATACTCAAAAGAGGTGCCTCTTTCTCAGGAGGCTGATGATTGATCTGGGGGGAGCCACTTGCCTGAACTATATCAGACAACTGGCCATGCTGAGTAGCAGGTTTAGGAGTAGAAGTTATTATACTATCAGGGCCATTCTCTGAAGTTCAACAGGCAAAAGGGTTATCTGTGCAGGGGATCCTCATTACCGAGTCTCCTGTGGCTTTTCCATGAAAACCCATTTCTGATAGTTTCAACTGTTTTGGAGTTGGATGTACTGATTCTGGGGAGGTAACCAGTGTCCCCCCCGCACCCTTTTAGATACATTTAAAACTGACAATGTAAACCTCTAAAACCAACTCAATTTAATTATTTATAAATCCACAGCCATATACAATTAACCAAGTCCAGATTACACCACCCTCCTGGCGAAAATAGGGCGTATCCAAGCAATCGCTAGCTCTACTGGCATCAAGGTGCATCTGCAGCTGCTCAGCCCAAGAGGTCTAGAGTACAATCTCAAAGAGTCTGTGGCGCCAGGAAACTCACCAGCCCAACTCTCCCCCTATCTCCTCTCACCACTGTACTCCATGGAAAAATTCAGCAGGGTTGCATATGCAGTGAACCAGTCTTTGCTGACCCCTGGCTCCTTATCTTTGCTGACTCCTTATCTCCTCAAACTCTCCAAGGGGTCCCTCACACAGGGGTTCAGCCACAACCACCACAGCCCGCAGACAGCCCCACGACTCCTACCTTCCAAACAGCCTTTCCAATGGAGGGATGTAAAAAGTGGTGTGCCCCAAGGATCTGTACTGGGACCAGTTCTTTTCAATGTATTCATTCATGATCTGGAAAAGCGTGTTAAGAGTGAGGTGATCAAATTTGCAGATGACACCAAGTTATTCAGAGTAGTCAGAACACGAGCAGACTGTGATGAGCTGCAGCAAGATCTTACAAGACTGGGTGCCTGCCTGGGCATCTAAATGGCAAATGAGATTTAATGTGGACAAGTGTCAAGTGTCAAGTGACGCACATTGGGAAAAATAATCCAAATTATGAGTACACAATGCTGGGTGGGTACTAAGCTAGGAGTTACCACTCAGGAAAAGGATCTGGGAGTGATTGTGGACAATACACTGAAATCCTCAGCGCAGTGCGCAGCAGTAGTCAAAAAAGCAAATAGAATGTTAGGAATTATTCGCAAGGGAATAGAGAATAAAACTGAGGATGTCGTAATGCCTCTATACAAATCAATGATGCGACCGCACCTTGAATAGCGTGTGCAGGTCTGGTCGCCCCATCTCAAAAAAGACATAGCTGAACTAGAAAAGGTACAGAGAAGGNTCTGGTCACCCCATCTCAAAAAAGACATAGCTGAACTAGAAAAGGTACAGAGAAGGGCAACAAAAATGATCCAGGGTATGGAACAGCACCCGTATGAGGAGAGGCTTGATAGGTTGGGGCTCTTCAGCTTGGAAAAGAGACGGCTGAGAGGAGATATGACAGAGGTCTATAAAATCATGAATGGTGTGGAACTTGTAAACAGGGAACAGTTATTTGCCCTCTCAACTAATAATAAAACTAGGGGACACACCATGAAACTCACAGGAGGTAGAGAAAAAACAAACAAAAGAAAGTATTTTTTCACTCAGCGTACAATTAGGTTGTGTAATTTACTGCCAGAGGAGGTGGTCAAGGTCAGCAGTATAGCTGAGTTTAAAAGAGGTTTGGACAAGTTTCTGGAAGCTAGGTCCATTGCCAGACAGGATTGGGGAACAAAACCCTTTACTGTCGGGAGCCTGGGGATGACTCACAGGGAATGGATAGCATGGTGACCTGTTGGGTGTTTCTCCCAGACCTGTGACGGCACCCGGCCCTGGGAGAATTCTTGTCTCGGGGGCAGTGGCTGAAGGAGATTCCTCAAGAAAATCCAGACAGGCAGTAGATTGGAAAGGTGCAGATGAAAGGCTCTGGCCTCCATGGTCACAACCGCCTGCAAACAGCCTGCCAACAGGACTTCGCCCTTTCGTGGCACCCTTAGGGCACTGCCCACTGGGCAGCAGCACCCTCTTACAGTAGTTACCTGGGAGGTGGGGAAAAGCAGAAACACGGGAGGGGTCCAACCAGCCCAGGCAGCAATCAGCAACCCCCCTTCCTTCCAGGCCAGACCGGAAATTATGCATTGACCTAAATGTTCACATGAAGTGAAAAGGTTATATATGTCTGAACATTTTTACCTATCTCAATATTCAGTTTTGTTCTGAACATTTCACCCATTGTTTTATTCACTGAACATATCTCTCCAAAGATTATAACACCACATCTAAATTCCAACACCTGCATTCTCTAGTAAAGTGCTTTCCTTCTAATTAAAAGATTCCAGGCCAAATTCATCCCTCATGTAATTTTGCTGACTTCAACGGAGTTATATGAGGGATAAATTTGGTTTGTTAAGTTTAAATCCCGCTAAAGATTTCTATCAACTTGCCACATCAGTGCAGTTATGAATGTCATAGTAGCTATCACTTTTCTAAAACTAAGAATAATCAGATCTCCTTTATTTCAGATGTAACAAAAAGTATACTAATTTTGAAAAGGAGCCATCAAGCCATTTAGAATTGCAATATTTTTTTAAATAGCTAGATACCCAGTTGAATGAATGAATCAATCAAAACACAATTACTGTTAATTTACAGACCGGTTGTTAATCAAGGCCTAGACCCATTCCAATTGAATTCAATGGAAATTTGACCTAAATACTGCCAAACTGGGCACAACCCCTTCTCACTTGAGAACTCCTATATGCTGGGAGACAAGCCAACCCTTTGAAAAACCATCTAATAATTTTGAACAAGCAAATTTCCACTGAATGACATTGGTGGTGTGTGTTTGTTTATTTGACAGCACTGGCTTTTGCCTTGGCCCAAATCAGACACATTCAAATAATAAAATAAAGTATAACCATACCATTGTTTACATAATGCCATAAAGTATACAGAAATTAAGTTTAATTTTTGTCCTAAAATAATAATTCTATCTATATAGAGCTTTAATTAATAATTTTATTTATATGAGGTTATGCTCATGTTGTCTACTCCCGCTGCCTCAACTTCCTCTCTGCAAACTCCACCCTTGATCCCCTCCAATCTGGCTTTCGCCCCCTGCACTCTACTGAAACTGCTCTCGCTAAGATCACCACCGATCTTCTTGTGGCTAAATCTAATCGCATCTATTCCATTCTTGTCCTCCTTGACCTTTCTGCTGCCTTCGATACTGTTGACCACTCACTCTTTCTGGATTCACTTCACTCCCTTTGCTTCCTTGGCTCCGTCCTCGACTGGTTCTCCTCCTACCTCTCTGACCGCTCCTTCTCTGACCGCTCCTTCAATGTGTCTCTTGCCAACTCCACCTCCTCCTCCCTTCCACTCTTGGTTGGTGTTCTCCAAGGCTCTGTCCTTGGCCCTCTCCTCTATACCCTGTCCCTAGGCCTCCCATGGCTTCCAATATCATTGCCTCCCATGGCTTCCAATATCACCTCGATGCTGATGACACTCAACTCAACACTCAACTCTCTCTACTCCCTCTCTCTCTGCATCTGTTCAAGCTCGCCTCATCAGTTGTCTCTCTGACATCTCTACCTGGATGTGTCAATGTCAACTCAACATGGCCAAAACTGAACTTCCTTCAGTTCATCCTTCCTCTCTCTCTTCCCTGTCGATCCTCATCAATGGGGTCACCATCCTGCCCATTCCCCAAGCCCGTAGCTTAGGCTTCATCTTTGACTCACCCCTTTCTTTTAAACCTTACATCGACTCTGTTGCCAAATCCTGTCGCTTCTGCCTCCATAACGTTGCTAAGATTTGCACTTTTCTCTCTGTCTCCTCTGCCAAAACCCTTGTTAATGCCCTGGTCATCTGTCGCCTTGATTAATGTAACCTCCTTCTCACTGGCTTCCCCCGTTCTCCCCTTTCTCCCTTTATCTTCATCCAAATCTCTGCTGCCAGGGTAATCCACCTCGCCTGTCGCTTCAACTACGTGCAGCCTCTCCTCTCCCCTCTTCACTGGCTCCCCCTTCCTGAACGAATCCTTCACAAGATCCTAGTCTTCACCTATAAAGTTCTTCACAACCTTGCTCCCCCCTACCTCTCTGCACTAATTTCCCTCCGTACTCCAGTCCGTGAACTCCGTTCCTCCTCTGTTCCCTCTCTTGTCCTCCCACAGCTCCCCTAACCGCCTTTGTCCTTTCTCTGTAGCTGCCCTCCACGCCTGCAACTCCCTCCCTGCCCACATCCGCCTCACCCCCTCCCTTCGTACCTTCAAATCCTTCCTCAAGACCTACCTCTTCGCCCTCCCCGACTTCTTGCTCCCCTCACCTAACTCCTGCTGATACCCTCCATCCAGTACAATCTGTTACCGGAGGTCTGTGTACTCATATCCTCACCACATGAACCAAACAGCCATTCTTAACGTAACCAAGCCAAGCACGTGCACCTGGGACCTCGCATCCTCGTGAATGTTACACTCGTCTCTCCTTTTGTTCCCCTTCCTTCATAGGAGAGGCGGCGGCGTGAAGGAGCAGAGGGCGGCCAGCTGGGATGGAGCAGATGGCAGCGGCACTCTTGCGAGGACGGGGGGTCTCGTAGTTACAAGCTGGGGGCCAAGGGGTTCTTTCTCCCCCCCCCACCCTTGTGGGGGCGGGGTTTGGCCACAGCTACTTCCGGGATGCTCCCCATAACAATGGGAGTGGGCAGAGGCCGTGCCAGAGGCACGTGCTGGGGGCACATGTCGAAGGGGCACGTTCAAAGGGGCCTGCCCTTTGGCCGGGCCCTTCGGCCGGGCTATGAGGCGGAGGCGCGAGAATCTGTGGGTTTGTGTATTTTGCTGGGGATGGTAGTGTTTACTGATGTGGAGAATGGTGGGGCTGACTCCCTCTGGTGAGAGAGGGGTGGAGTTGGCTAAATGTTCCCTGGTGGCAGCAGGGGATAGAAGGATTGATAATGGAACCAACTCCTCTGTTATAGAGGATGTGGTGGATTGGAGACATCAGTTGGGTTATGGGGGAGGATTGTGATACATTTGTATTTTGATGATATATTGTGAATATTTTGTTTTTGAGCTGGGTCCCGTGCGTGGAATAACAAACCCAGGAACGTATTTTTGTTATGTTGTGAGTCGCCTCGAGTCATTATTGAGAGAGTGCGGGGTATAAATAAAACTGGAATGGAATGGAATATCACCACCACCACCCCCCGCTTTCGCTCAGATTGTAAGCCCTAGGGCAGGGACCGTGTCTATTCAATTACTTTGTAAAGCACCAGGTACATTGCTTGCACTACATAAATGCTTGCTAATAATAATAATATATGCTGATTTACCACAGCTGAGTAACTGTTGAGATGAAGGTTGAGTTAATGTTATAAGAACCACCTAAGAAATCCCATACTGGGTTGGACCAGCGTTCCATCTAGCCCAACATTCTGTCTCCGACAGCGGCCAACTCCAGTAGCTCAAGTACAGGTCATGGTCAGTACAGGTCAGGTCATATACAGGTCATGGAGGTGTGACCCATCTCTTGCTGACCTCTCCCAACTACTGGTAGCAAGGGGTAAGCCCCAACTAGTAGGTGTTTATGGCTCTATCCTCTGTTTGAAGCTAGTTATGCTGCTAAATTTTGCAGCATTGTTTGGCAATGAGTTTCACAACTGTATTTCCACTGTGTGAAAAAGTACTTCCTTTTGTTTGTGTCTATCTTATTCTCTGTAAAGCGCCAGGTACATCGCTGGCGCTATATAAAAGCTTATAATAATATCATCATAATAATATTGCGGAAAAGGGCAAATAACAGTTTCCTATTTACTTTCTCAATGCCACTCATGATTTTATAAACTTCTATCATATCCCACCTTAATTGCCTCATCTCCAAGCTAAACAGCCATAACCTGCTGATCCTCCCATATGGAATTCGATCCATCCCTTCTATCATCCTTGCTGCCTTTCTCTGCAGTGTCCCCGTTTCTATTATATCTTTCTTGAAATGGGGCGACCAGAACTACTCACTATATTCAAGGTGGGGTTGTACCAAAGATTTATACAGCAGCATTATAATACTTCCCTTTTATTCTCTATTCCTTTCACAATAATTCTTAGCATTTGGTTTGCCTTTTTTACTGCTGCCGCACACTGAGCTGATGTCTGCAAGGAACTATACTGTAAGGCACTTTATTGACTCCAAGACCCTTCTCCTGAGTGGTTACACTCAGATTAGAACATAGTATTGTGTATGTATAATGAGGATTATTTTTACCTATGTGTATCACCTTGCACTTATCAACAATGAATTTCAGCCCATTCACCTAATCGTGCAAGATCCCTCTGTAGTTCCTCACAGTCTGCCTGGGCCTTAACTATCTTGAATAATTTCGTGTCATCTGCAAATTTAGCCACCTCACTCCTTTTTCCAGATCATTAATGAATATGTTAAAACAGTACTCATCCCAGTACTGACCCTTGGGACACTCCACTGTCAATCTCTCTCTAACTTGAAAAATGGCCATTTATTTCTCTCTGTTGTTTCCTATCTTTTAACCAGCTACCAATCCATGACAGGACTCTTCCTCTTATCTCATGACTACAGTTTGCTCAAGAGTCTCTGGAAAGGGACCTTGTCAAATGCTTTTTGAAAATCAAAACGCCCAATTGGGTCACTTACCTGGGAATTGGCATTCTAGTTGATGAATAGGGAGGTAAGTCGGACTCAGGGTAATGTCCCGCTTCATCCACTAGGAAGCAGCACTAATCTGCAAGTGTCGTATTGGGAAGCTCTCTCTCCTCACGCTCCAGTTGTATCAAGCCAAAGAGTAGAACCTAAGTGGGTTGAAGTAACAAACAGAGAAGCTCCCTCTATATTATGAACCTGAACGCCCCTATCGGGCCTATAAAAGGAAGGATTATGAACTTTAACCTGATTTCCTTAAGAAAAACAACCACTAATGCAACACCCTATTTCCATGCCCTCTGAAAGGGAGGGCCGACTTACCTCCCTATTCATCAACTAGAATCCCAATTCCCAGATAAGTGACCCAATTGGGCATTCTAGTGGATGAAGTCGGACTCAGGGAAGTAACAAGCAGTAGAGTCAGCTGTTGGAAGGGGGCGGAAATAGGGTCACAGTTTCCTGCACTGGCTACTGATGGAGGATTCCTTAAAGGACTCAGCATCCAAAAGCCACTTCTGCAGAATCCAAAAGGTCTATTTTATAATACCTAGTAAACGTATGCATCATCTTCCAGGTAGCGGCCCTACAAATCTCAGCATAGGAAGCCCTGTGACGGAAAGCCCATGAGGCTGCCACCACCGCCCTAGTCGAGTGAGGTAGAATTCTTGCAGGCGGAGGAACACCCTTGCCTCTATAGGCCTCTCATATGCAACTCGCTACCCAGTTCGAGATAACCACCTTGGAAGCCTTTTTGCCTCTCATTCTGGGCCTGCAGTTAACGAATAGGGCTGAAGATTGTCTAAACTGCTTAGTCCTATCTAAGTAGAATTGTAGCACTCTTCTCACATCAAAGGAGGGTCACACTCTTTCTAAAGGATGACTTGGCTTGGGACAGAATGATGGAAGAGCCAACTCCTGTTCCCTGTGGAATGATGAATCCACCTTAGGAATGAAGGCTGGGTCCAGTCTCAAAGAGGCCGAGTCCTTTCTGAACCTGCAGAGGTCCAGGTCCATGGAGAGGGCTCCCAGCTCCGATACTCTACGGCCCGACGTAATAGCTACTAGAAAAAACACCTTAATTGTCAGGAAATAGAGAGAAACCTCCCTCAGAGGTTCAAATGGGGAACCCGTGAATGCCATAAGGACTAAGTTCAAGTTCCACAATGGGAACCTGTGTACTACAGGCGGAGCCAGCTGCCTGGCTCCCTTCAAAAATCTCTTAAGGTGAAGGTGGTAGAAAGAGGGAGTGGGATAGGGAGGTAGGGTAAGGGTAATTTGAAATGTAGGGGAAAGGTAACAATGTTTTAAACTGCATTAATTGTACACAGCAAAATGTTATATGGTCGAATGAGACGTATATGTAAATCTTTTCTGTACAAAAACCAATATAATAAGTTTTAAAATGGGGGGGGGGGGGGGGGAGAAGAATCTCAAGGTGGGGAAAACCTAGCACTCTGTCTAGAAACTCAGATATCTATTGCTGCTGGCTGCCAGGCTACAGTGTTTGGTCGTAGACCTGTGTCTAGTCCACACTGCCTGAAGGCCAGGACGTCGCCCACCAACGGAGAGTGGACTGGGATGTTGTTCGTGCTGCACCAGGTCGCGAAAGCCTTCCAGGAGCTCTGGTAAATCCGTCTGGAAGACCAGGTATCCTAATCCTGTGAGTGTCTCAGATTCAAGTGCCATGCAGTCAGTTTGAGCATGCTGGGATTCTTGTGAAATATCAGACCCTGCATCAACAGATCATCGATCAGTGGTAGGTTCCAGAAAACTCCTTTCAACAGATGAAGGAGGTCCACGAACCAGGGCCTGCGAGGTCAAAACGGGGCGATGATTACCAGATGGGTCTCCTCCGATCTGGCCTTAAGGATTGTTTGTTGGATCAGAGGAACTGGAGGAAAGGCGTTCGTATAGCATTCCTGTTGGCCATCTCTGGGAAAGGGTGTCTGCCACCACCGCTTTCGGACATTGGTGTCTTGTGAAGAATTTTGGAAGTTTCACATTGAGCGGGGATGCAAAGAGGTTGAGGGATGGTTCCCCGAACCTGGCTATCAGCTGCCGGAACACCAATGGGTACAGTGACCATTCTTCCGGTTGTATGGTTTTGCGGCTGAGCCAGCTGGCTTCCACATTCACTATGCCCCGGATGTGCTGGGCTGACAGGGACAGGATTGAATTCTTGGCCCACCTGAAAAGCCTGACAGTCCTCCATGTAGGGAGGCTGATTTCGATCCTCCTTGGTGATTTATGCAGGCCACTGTGGTGATGTTGTCCGATAGGATCTGAACGTGGCAAACCCATATCTGTGCCTTGAAGGTCATTAGAGCTCTGCGAATCACTGACAATTTCAGCCAGTTGATACTGTTCCGTTGCTCGGCTTTCGACCAACGTCCTTGTACTGCCCTTCGTTCAAGGATGGCACCCCAGTCTGTGAGGCAAGCATCTGTGGCTATGACGATCCTGGCTGGGGGATCCAGCTTCACCCCAGTGGTAAAGCGGTTGATGTCCATCCACCATTGTAGCAATCTGATTGTAGATTGGTCCAAATGGATTGATATCCTCTCGGCCAGCTGCATCTGGAACGGCTTCTGCAGAGCCTGGAGTGGTCTGGCGTGAAACCTGCTCCATTGCAGGTGGCTGAAACACGACACCATGAGCCCTAACAGTCATGCTAATTTGTGAATGGGTACTTTTGGGAGACTCAGTATTTCCAGGATTTGGCTCCTGATCTTGTTTTGCCTCTCCGGAGGGATGAATAGTCTCCCGAGTGCGGTGTCTATGAGGATTTCCAAGCGTTCCAATATCATTGGGTTAGAAAAAGATGACTTTTGCCGTGGTTGATGACATACCCATGCTCCTGTAGATAGGCTACCGTCTGGTCAACGTGGATCTTGCAAACGTCATTGTTGCCAGCTTTGACAAGAAGGTCATCTAAGTATGGGAATACGACTATACCGATCAGGAGGATGAGGACTTTCGTGAAGGTCCTCGGTGCCATGGCCAGTCCAAATGGGAGAGCTCAAAATTGCCAGTGGCGATGGTTGTAGAGGAATTGCAGCCACTTCCTGTGGGCCAGATGGATCAAGACGTGTAGATATGTGTCTCTCAAGTCTATTGACGCCAACCAGTTCCCGGACTGTAGGGATAGGGTTATCGACGCAAGTATCTCCATCTGGAATTTCTGTATCCTGAGATGTTTGCTTAAATATTTCAGATCTAGGACTGCTCTCAGCATGAACCCTCCTTCTTTTGAACTAGAAATAATATGGAGTACAGACCTGCTCCCTGCTCCCCAGCTGGCACTGGCTCTATGGCCTCTATTTTCACCAGTCGCTGAAGTTCTCCTTCCATAGCGACGTGTTTCGTGCTTATGGTTGACTTTTGGGAGATGCGCATGAATTCCCTTGGTCTTTTTTGTAGTTCTATAGGGTAGCCCATGCCCATCACGTTGAGTACCCACTGGTCTGTGGTCGCCGTCTTCCACATGTGCGTGAATTGTTGAAGACGCCCGCCTACCGGGATGGCCCCCGAACCGGAGGTACCCAAGTAGTCAGGTGCGCTGGGCGGCTGAAGGAGGGGATCGCCTGGCTTGTGGTGCTCCTGATGTCGGTTTGGCTGATCTGAAATCTTTTCCCTTACCTCCTCTGGGTCTGAAGGAGGTGGACTGCCATTGTCTGGTGAAGGATGACTTTCGTCGGTTAGCATATCAATTGAAGAGTCGAAAAAAGGATCTCTGAGACTGACACTGCTGTAGCGAGCGTTTCTTGTCTTTGGTGGAGACTTCTGCCAGGGCCTTGTCAAGAGATGACCCAAAGAGTTTGGGGCCTTTGTATCTTATGTGGACCAGCAGGTTCTCTGCATGGTTATCCGCCTTCCAGGATCAAAGCCATAGCCTTTGTCGGGCGGCTACATTCGCTGCCATCCCCTTAGCAGCCCATGTTAGCGAGTTCATGGTGGCATCTGCTAGAAAGGAGTTCGCCATTGTGATGTTAGCAGCCATTTTACCATACATGGCGGCACTTATCCCTGGGCATTCACTTAGCTTGAACCACTTGAGCACTGCTCTGGAAGCATAGGATGCTGTGGTGGCAATTCAGAGTAGGTGGAAAAGGGCCTCATAGCTGCGTCTGAGCCCTACCTCTATGCCTTTGTCTGTTGGATCTTTGGGGAGGAGATCCCCTTCCACTAAAAAGACGGATTGCCTGGCCAGTGAGAAGGCTGCCACATCCACCCTAGGCATGGTGAATAGGGTGTCGCAGCTTTTGTGGAAGGCATAAAGCATTTGCTGTGCTTTGGAAAGCTTAGAGTGACTTGTAGGCACCTTCCACTGCTCCCTAATAATCTTTTCAAATGCCTTGTCCATCAGCAGCCCTTTTCCCTTCCATCCATTTTGGGAATATAATCTCTGTCTGAATCTGAATCCTCGAGCGATGACTCTGAGGCCTTTTTATCCTGTACCCTGGGGGTAATGCATAACACCCTGGAGGCCCTTCTCAAGAGTTTGGGGCCCAGGCCCGAGGAAAGCTCCCTCCCCATCTCCTTCGCCTCCACTGGCTGCGCCCTGGGAGGAATCATGTAGTAGAGAGAGATCAGACTGGGAAGAAACCCTCTCATCCCCGGATGAGCTCCTGCTAGCTCCTCGCTTAGGGGCTCTCCTCTTGCTCCTTTTTTGTGCAGGGGGAGGGGACGCGTCTGATTCTGAGGAACTCTCGTCTAGGGGAGATCCAGAGCCTGCAGTGTCCTCAGAGGAGGAGCCCATGAGCTCCCTGAGGGATTCTTTGCGTTTTCTTGTTCCTGTGGTGGTCTTTTGTTTCCCTTTTCCCGCCATTCTGGATTGCCCTTTAGCCTTGTTCGGCTGGGGCTCTAGGGGGGGACTTGTGCCTCTTGCGGCCTCGCCGAGGGCCTGGATATAGCCTCTCTAGGCCCTGAATGACCTGGACCATGTGATCCATCATCTGCATTTGGAGACGCTGGGCTGGGTCTAGCTCTGCGGGGGGGTCTTACCGGCCAGTGGGATGCTGAGGATTGCTCTCCTTCAGATCCGGAGTCACCTTGTGACTGTTCCTGGGCCTGCTGCATTGAGTCAGCAACCTCGGCTGCTCGTGCCGCCCCCACCTGACCGTCTCTGCCCGCTGCTGGTGCAGGGCCTACACTGGCCAAGCGGCTAGTTTTGGCGGTTTCTGCCATCTTGTATGATCCCCCTCAATCTGCATGCCCGGGAGCCCCCAGGCACTCCAAAGTCTGTTTTGCTGCGGTTTTTGTTTGAAATTCCTGGGCTCGTCTTTATTGCTCGTAAGGGAAGCGGGGCCCACACGCGACGCTGCTCCTAGGTCAGAGGCAGACACTAAAACTGGAGTGTGAGGAGAGAACGTCCCAATACGACGCTTGCAGCTTAGTGCTGCCTCCTAGTGGATGAAGCAGGACATTACCCTGAGTCCAACTTACTGGACTTCATCCACTAGAAGATACTATATCAAACAGATCATCCCTATCCGCATTCTTGTTGACATTCTCATAAAAGTCTAATAAATTAGTGAGGCATGACTTCCGTTTACTAAAGCCATGCTGTTTTTACCCCTCAAATTATGCCTGTCAATATGCCCCATAATTCTGTTTTTAACAATGGTTAATAAAGTTGCTCAGTACTGGCATCAGGTTTACTGTAGTTTCCAGGGTCACTTCTGAAGCCATCCTTAAACATTTGTGTTACATTTAACTAACCTCCAGTCTTCTGTCACAGAGGAAGATTTTAGTGATAAGTTACATATTTCTTTTAGTAGTTCAGAAATTTTAAATTTGAGTTCTTTTAGTACCCTTGGATGAATATCATCTGGACCAGGGGCCTTGCGACTGTTTAAATTGTCAATATGCAACAAGTCCTCTTCTGACATGACACTAATTTCAGATAATTCCGAAGATGCATCACCAACAAAAATTGATTCTGGTGTAGATATTGGTGTAGATATCTCTTCAACATCCTCTGCAATAAAAACTGACGCAAAGAACTGATTTAGTTTCTTGGCACTGGCCTTGTCTTTGAGCACCCCCTTTATTTCTTGATCAGCTAGCAGAACTGCCTCTCTAGCAGGTTTCCTAGCTCTGATGTAATGGGGGGGAAATGGTATTTGATTTTGCATCCTCAGCAAATTGTTCTGAAGATTCCCTCTAGCCTGCCTTATAATGGTTTTACACTTTCTCTGCCCATGTCTATGCCCATTCCTATTTACCTCACTTGAAATACTTTTCCATTTTTGAAAGACAAAACTTTTTGACTGTGACAGCCTCCTTAATGTTATCATTCAGTCATGCAAGCATTTGTTTGGTTCTCTTCCTGCCTTTTTTTATTTGTGGTATACATTTAATCTGGGCATCTAAACTAGTAGTTTTCAAGTCTCCATGCCTCTTACAGGCCTTTGACCCAGATGACTTTCCCTTTTAGTTTCCCTCTAACTAACTTCCTCATCTTTGCATAATTTCCCTTCTTTAAGTTAAACACCAGTGTGGTAGACCTATTAGATAATCTCTCTCCTATAGTATTTTGTACCTAATTATTAGGGGTGGGACATCAGGCCAAATACCGGGTACCGGTTTTACCGGTTCCCGGATTTACAAAAACCGGTTTACCAGATTAATACCAGTTTACTGGTACCGGATCTTTTCCATTGATTTCAATGGGGAACTGTCCCCATTGAAATCAATGGAAAAAACCAAAAACCTCCCCCCTGCCCGAGTCCAGGCTGCGCGGGTGGAAGGGGGGACACCCCCCACCCACCCTACCCAGTCTGGATTTAAACACCAAAAACAATTTCCCCCAAGTCCCCTAGTGCGGGTTCCGGGCCGCCGGCGGCGACCCAGAGCCCACACCAGCACTGCAGCAGCCAGCAGGTAAGTGTACTGGTACTTTACTGATCCCTGGGGTGGGGGGTGGTTTAACACCCCCCCACTCCAGGGATCACCCTACCTCCTCCCCACCCAGGGATTAATGCCATTCCCTCCTACCTTGAGCTCTGGGCGGCGGCGGTCCGACGGCTTCAGCGCTGGCTGTGGCTGCCAGCTTCAGCACGCTACTAGGCCTTCCGGGGAACTTCTGGGTTTCTCCTCTTGTGGATTCCAAGACAAGCTGCTCCAGGAAGCAGTCAGTTATAGTGTCCAGGAATTTGGTTTCTGTAACACATCCTGAGGAGACATTTTCCCAGTCAATGTGAGGGTAGTTAAAACACCCCATTATTACTGCACTGCCTACTTTTGTAACTTCCCTAATCTCCCTTAGCATTTCATAATCACTGTCAGCATCCTGGTGAGGGGGGTCAACAATATAGCCCCACTACTCGAGTTTCCATTTAAACATGGAATTTCTACCCATAGTGATTTCAGGATAGAGTTTGCATCATTTATCATTTTTATCATGCTTAATGCACTTCTGTCTTTAACATACAGGGCTACTCCACCTCCAGTAGAATTAAAACTTGTCATTTCTATATATTTTGTATCCCAGTATCAGTGTGTCCCATTGATTGTCCTCATTTCACCATGTTTCTGAGACGCCTGTTATATCGGTGTCCTCACTTAAAGCTAAGTACGCTAAACTCCCCCATTTTATTTTTAAGGTTTATGGCACTGGTATACAAACATCTAAACATTTTAATACCCTTGTGCTCATTATTGCATTGTGTGTGGAAGTATTCAAGTTTGTCCGTTCCATACTAATGACCACCTGATCTCACTCTGATTCTTCTCTATCCTCTTTACTGGAATACACTGTATTACTACTAATGATGGCATCCCCTTGGGTTGCTTCCGAAATGCATGCTCTACAGAAGCTAATGGCTTTCCCCCAGATCTTAGTTTAAAAACTCATCTACAGCCTTTTTGATTTTTAACACCAGCAATCTGGTTCCATTTTGGTTAAGGTGGAGCCCATCCTTCAAGTATAGGTTCCCTCTTCCCCAAAAGGTCCTCCAGTTCCTAATAAACCTAAATCCCTGCACCATCATCTCATCCACAATTTGAGACTCCCGAGCTCAGGTAAACCTTAACTGAATTTTCTTGACTTTTTGTGATTAAAACCTTAACCTAAAAGAGATATAAACACGCATCATTCCTTCCATATCTGGTATTTGATTGTGGAGCAATTTACTTCAGGTTTGCAGGCAGGCCAATTCCTCTTCATCTTCTAGACAAAACAGAATTTGGAGAAACAACTGTGGGCAGATATGATAACACTACATACAGATAAGAAAACAAGAGAAAACGCAATTTAAAAGACACACAAAAATAATTGTTGCTGGAGAAGAAAAAGCTCTGTAAAATTATCTCATCTGCCCTTCTACCACATAGTAAAAATTTCACTGCATTATCATTTCAAAAAATAGAAACAGTTTTGCAGTAAATAAATTGTAAAAGCTTACATAAAAAATATTGTCTTCAAAGTCACCATATAAAGGATTTTAATTTATTAAGAAATAAACTGACAACTGGGTTTGGAATAATAGATTATTTCATTTTATGTAAGACAAATGTTTCCAAACTGTGAGTCAGGACCCCAAGTGGGATCGTATCATCTGTGAATTAGGCGATGGTCACAACTCAATCAATATTTGATATACTTGGTATGTCTTTGTTGCTGTCTGCTGTCACACAATTACATTTAAGTTTCAAAAGAAGATCATGCAGGCAAATAGTTTGGGAACCACTGATCTAAGAATAGCACATTTTTATTAATATTAAGTGTTTATATAGTACCAACAATGTACCTGGCACTGAATAATCATTAATTAGAGACAGGTCCTGCACTAGGGGCTTGCAATCTAGAAGAGACAAGGGAGAGGAATCATTCACAAAGTTAAGAAGTTGGAGGTGCTTGGCACAGTTACAAGGAGAAGGGGACCCTGAATGAAAAGCAGTAGAGGGAGCATCAGAGAGCACTGTAGACTATGGGGATGAGGAGCTAGGGAAAGCCTGATGGAAGAAGTAGGTTTTCAAGGATTTGAAGATTGGGAGGTATGGAGTATTTATTTATTTATTTATTTTATAAATTTCTACCCCGCCCCTCCTGCCATGCAGTTCGGGGCGGCTTCCAAACATCAAATACAATAAAATCACTTAATTTTTTTTCATAAATATTATAAAATATTAAAACAGGGCTAAGATACAATCTAAAAACCAAAAATCAAAAATAGGTGGGGGAACTAACCCCACCCCCCCTCCCAAAGGCCTGGACGAACAGCCAGGTCTTACAATTTCGCCGGAATGTCAACAGGCTAGGAGTAGAATGAATGTGTTCAGAAAGGGAATTTCAGGCAGAGGGGGCAACCTGGGAGAAGGGGTGAAGATAGTTCCCTACGCACTCCTACACGCGCTCTCCGCTCTTCGTCTGTCCCCTCCCTCACTCTCCCTCGTTTCCCCAGCTCACCTAACCGCCTTCAACCCTTCTCCCTCGCTGCCCCCCATGCCTGGAACTCCCTCCCTACCCACATCCGCCTTGCCCCCTCCCTCCGCTTCTTCAAATCCCTCCTCAAGACCCACTTTTTCCTCGCCGCCTTTCCCAATGCCTGCTAGTCATTCCTATATACCTACTGTCTGCCCTCCTCTGCAGACTGCTGCAACCAACCTGATTGTAACCAAGCCAAGCACACGCACCTGAGACTTCGCATCCGCCTGAATGTTTGTTTGTCTTCTCCCCTGTCTCTCCCACTGTCCCCTCTCCCTGTCTCCCCCTCCTTGTCTTTTAGATTGTAAGC
>QEPC01000046.1:1872505-1883789 GCA_003113815.1 Sphenodon punctatus | reverse complement strand
GGGGGGGGGGGGGGCTGGCCTGGGGGCAGGGTACAAGGTCTCACCAGTCCGCAACCCCAGGGTGAACATCGCCCGGTCAAGGCAGTAACACACAGGCACATGCCCCATGAGGGATCTCAAAAGAAGTGTCACTGGCCAAGGGCCACCATTCAGAGACAACAGTTTGGGGACACTCAGTCAGCCATACCACCACTTCCACCTGAAGCCATGTCTGCTGTAAGTGGAATGGGAGACCAGTAGGGGGCGGCACTGGAAATAACTCATGGGGTCAGAACCAGAGTGAGGTCAGGGCAATCTAAAGAGACAGGCGCACACACGAGGGAAGGCAGTGTCCAGGGTCAAGGCAGACAATGTTGGGGGTCCTGCTAGGGAGCAGCCCCGGCAACAGAAAGGAAGGGGCTGCTGAGCCCTTGGACACATTAACACTAGAAGTCTTCACCCTAAAATGTAAAAGGCCACAGTGAGGCTGAATGTGGCCACTGCAAGGATAGAACTGACAACCAGAAGAACCTTGCAGGATTCATGTAGCTGTCAGTAATGACCTTTCAGCCCCATCCCCTGCCATCAAATAGATCCCATCACATGAACGCATGTCCCATAGTCGCCTGTAGAGAGGCATGGTAGCCCCGTGTATTGAACAATAGCTGCAGACAACAGATCATTCCCCTGTCCTGCCAAGTTCAGGGGCAGGGCACAAGAGGAAGGGGCATGGCTCGCGAGACAAGTTGGGGGCCTGCAAAGGCAATGTACAAAAAGGAAGCACGGACACAAAGTCCAGGCAATGGGCCAGACCACTGACACACACCACGGCAGAAGGACAGGAGCACCCGTTTCCACCACAACTGGTACATACTGATGGTTGCAAGAGCAGCACACCATTCATGCCCTAAATCCACAGTTCCTTGCAACTGAGGAATTGTATATGACAGAATTTACTTGTGTGGAGCTGGTTGGCTGGGCTTCATGAGAATGTATGCAGCCATCTCGAAGAACCATGGTTACAGTCAAGTAACCTTCCACTTCTTTGAGTGGCTCCATAATTCTCACTCATGAATTCTCACTCGTACCAAGACATGTTTTGGAGGTGGGATTGGAGACAGATCTACCTCCAAATCTGTGTCCCTGCCAGCTATCCCTGCCAGCTGCTTGCAGTGCCTACTCATGGACTGGACCGTCCCTAGTAGCAATAAATGCAAGTGCTTGGCTCAGACAGTGTTCTCCTACCTTCTGTTTTGGCCAGTGTTCACAGCTGTTCATGGCCCAGGTGCTGCAGAGGCAGATTGATCCGGGGGGGAACGGTATGGCTTGCGGGGGTGTGGGGGGGCTGACCTTACATTGGGCTTGGATTGCAGCTTGTGGGTCCCTGTCCTCTGTGCATGCAGGATGCTTGCTCCCATGAAGGTACTTCGTGTTTCTTCGAGATGGCTGCGTACATTCTCATGAAGCCCAGCCAACCAGCTCCACATAAGTAAATTCAGTCATATACAATTCCACAGTTGGAAGGAACTGTGGATTTAGGGCAGGGTGAGAGTATTTATAGAGCGGCATGCAAGACTATCGCATGCGGGGGGAATGGGACTTGAATATTTTAACTGCTAGTGATTTACAAATCCTCACTCATGAGATCTTGCAATATCCATGAGTGAGAATGTTTGAAGCCATCTTGAAGAACGATAGGGTGATTTCAGATGTGATGGGCCTGGAGGCCTGCCACGCTGAACCCCGGACCGGGATCGCTCTCAGATCCCAGTCCGTGATGAAGTCATCCTTCAGACGTGCCGGCTCCATCACTGTGAGGAATCGGGGAGGCGGTGTGGCTGCACGGCACAACATTAATTGTTCATTGTGATGATGTTTTTATATGTTTTTATTGTTTTACTTTGTTGTGAGCTGCCCCAGGATGCTGTAGGCATGAGGGGGTGGCCAATAAATATAAACAAATAAATAAAACATGCAGCCGCACAGCCCCACCCCCACGCTCCCTTGGCCACCCGCCCACGGGGAGACAGGCGGGCGTAGCGGTCAATGAGGCCGCTGCGCCTGATCCCGTACCGAGGTCCGGAGCACGATTCCGGACCGGGGCAAGGTAACTGACGTTACTTTTGCTCCTTTCAGGATCATGGCTAAGCTAACCATGGTTCTTGACCTCCAGCCAGCCAGCCAGAGATTTTGACCCCCGCCACAGATTCACTATGGTGAACATCTGTCGGGGGTCAAACAGACGTACACGGGAATGCCACCACCACAGGGGATCTGCTGTGGTGAAAGGCGTTTTTGTAATATCTGAAATTACCCAGAGTTACAAACAAGTAATATTGCACTTTTCAAGGTCTCACAAGGCTTTTCTTACAGCTTAATTTGTACGAAGGACTCCTATGTCTCATTCCTGTAATAAGTACCTTGTGCCACATATATAGCATTTCATCATCCTTCACAGGTCTATAATTTTGGCAACATACTATTAGTGAGAAAATTTAATTTCCTAGGGCCTTTCAGCCCTCATGTGTCAACCCACTTGCGTCTCCTAGTTGAACTTTCAAAGTAACTGGCAAGCATACAAGCGCACCAGCTTCCTTTTAAATTTTAAATAGAGTGAATAAATCAAGTTTCTCAAAATACCTCGATTTTGCAGTACCTGAAAATAGCTCTACTGCTTGCCAAACTCCATAAGTTAAGACTAACTCCATAAGTTACCACCATGTCTAACCTTCCCTTTTTAGGTCAGTGGTAGTCCAATAGCTCCAGTCTCATCTCGATGCTTTCGGATTCCTGGACACTTTTCAGTCTCTTTCATCCAGGATATGGCATGGAGATCGCACTTGTGGCACTTGTAGATGAACCGCACATGGAGATTGACAAGGGGAACTGTACCATGTTGATCTTATTAGATCTTTCAGCAGCCTCTGGCACAGTTGATCAAGATGTGTTCTGTGGCACCTGCCAGGGGATGCATGGGAATGCACTTGCATGGTTACGTTCGTTCCCGTCGTGGAGGTCTCAGCGAATGGTGATGGGTGATTGCTCATTATTCCCTCATGACGTCCTCTGTGGGGTGCCATACGGTTCCATCTTGTCTCCCCTCTTGTTCAATGTGTATATGAGGCCACTAGGCGAGATCATTCGGAGTTTTGGTGTGAGGTGTCATCAATATGCTGATGACATCCAGCTTTACCTCCCTTTTTCACGCGAACCAGGCCCTGCAGTCTTGGTGCTTACTTACCCACTGCCTGGCTGCAGCTGGGGACTGAATGAGGGTGAGCCGATTGAGACTGAATCCTGACAAGACTGAGGTGGTGATGGTGGACCAGCCCTGTGACTTGAAGGGGACTGGAACGGCTGTTATTGATGGGGTCTGGCCCCCTCTGGTCACTCAGGTTCGCAACCTTGGAGTGCTTCTGGACCCCTTGCTGCACCTGGATCATCAGGTTGCGGCTGTGGCCAGGAGCACTTTTCACCAAATTCATCGGTGAAGAGGCTGAAACCTTTTCTTTCTGATTCGGACCTTGCCACTGTCATCCATGCTTTCATCACTTCTAGGCTAGACTACTGTAACACACTCTACATGGGGTGCCCTTGATGTATGTTTGGAAGCTGCAGCTGATGCAAAACACAGCAGCCCAGCTCTTTTTGGGGATGAGTTGCCGGGAGCACATTACACCCAAGCTCCAACGTTTGCACTGGCTACCTATAGCTTTCTGGGCACAATTCAAGGTGCTGGTTTTGACCTTTAAAGCCCTAAACAGACTTGGTCCCATGTATCTGAAAGATCACCTGCCCTACCATGCTCCATTGTGGCACCTGCCGTCGGCTGGGAGTGTCTTCCTGTGGGTCCCATCTGTTAGCCATTCCCACCTAGGATTATCCCCCACCTGCTAACTGTAAACTCCCAACTTACTGCAACCAAGTCAATAACCTGTACCTGAGCTCTCGCATCCTCATGAACGTTGCATCCCTTGTCTGTCCCTCTGTTCCCACTTCCCTGTCTCCCCTCCCCCTGCCTTTAGATGTAAGTTCTCAGGCAGGGACCGTGTCTACCTTATTCTTTGTAAAGCGCCAGGTACATTGCTGGCGCTATATAAATTCTTATAATAATAATAATTCCCAGTTGCTGTTCCAGTTCTGTGGAATTCTCTTCACCTGGAGGTTCACTTGAGCCTGGGTCTGAGCACCTTCCAGAGACGGTGTAAAACATTTCTGTTTGGTAAGGTATTTGGCAGGCAGGGATAGGGACTGGGGTTGGTTGTGGGTTAGGGGTTAGGGAAAGTTTCTGGAGTGGGGGCTTAGAAGTAGGGTTCCTAGGGAGAAATTGGGGTGTTTTTTTCTATGTTTTTAGGGGGGGGGGGTAAGCTGCCCTGAGCTGTTATGGGAAGGGCAGCATGCTGAAATAAATAAAACAACATAAAAAGGGACTCTACAAGGACTTGTCTATAATAGGAAAGGAAGTGCGTATCTATGCTTGTGTCTATATGCTTAAACTCAAATAAACTAAACAAGTTGTAAGGTAGAAAGTTAACCTCAACCTAACTAAATTGAAGTGACATTCAAGATAGCCTGTATGCATTAGGACTACAGATGCTTATTATCAAGGCATAGTATTTTAACATACCAGCACAATCCTCTGGCAGCTAATCCATGTGCTCGCAGTTAACGTAGACGAATCCCAATTGAGGGGAATGGAATTTGTATGGTAACTATTAGCACACACATTATCATTATTTATATAGTGCCAGCAATGTGGCTGGTACTGCAGAATCTTGATCGGAGACAGTTCCTTGCCTCAACAGACTAGTCTAGATGGACAAGGGAGGGAAGGAAACAGTGGGTATTTTTAGACAAGCGCTTCCCCACTCAATCATGTATGTTGCAGGGGTACATTGGTGTCCTATGCGGCCCTGCAACATGCATGATGAGTGGGTGATTGGTGGGGAGGTGTTTGCATAAAATACCCATATAGAGAGAATATAGAGAGTATAAAGCACCCATATATACAGTCACAAAGTTGAGAAGTTCGTGAATATGTTCAGCTATTAGGAGGGGGATCCTGGAGAATACAATGGTAGGAGAAGCATAAACGAGCAACCTATGTTGGTGAGGAGATAGGGAAAGCCTGATGGAAGAGGTGGGTTTTTAGGAGTGATTTGAAGGTTGGGAGGGAGGGAGTAGAGTATACACATTTCAGATGGCTGGATGGCAGAGGGGACAGGGCAAAGATGCATTAGGGAGCAAGAGACTTTGAGGCAGGCGAGCACGGTGACAAGAGGAAGAACAAAATTCCAACTAGAAACAGCGCACATAGCAGGAAATGAGGATGGTGGGGTGGGGTGGGGATCAAGACCATGAGTAAATCTGCCAGAGGATTTTGCTGTAAATTAAAAACCTTGGCAAGGGGGTACAAAACGCAGGGTAACACGGTGGAGGAAGCATTGTTTCAGAGAACCACAACATGGGACAGCAACCTGAGTGACACAAAGCAGGCGGCACATAATCTCAAGGCACTCTGACAAGGCTCCAACTCCACAGTGTGGTGGGTGGAATAAGACTTGAAGGCGCCAGAAGGAATATGGCCTTCAGGAAACTTGAAAGGGGAAACTTACAAAAGGGTGCAAAAATGTGTACTTTGGGCACATTGACAAGGGGACACAAGCCGAAGGTCTGGGTTGCCAGAATCGTCTGTTTTAATGCTCCTTGTCAAAAGGCAATCTCTCACGCAGAATCCCAATGCTTCTCAAAACTTAATGGGAGAGACATCAGAGCTCCACAATATCCATTATTTTTTGTGGAACCCAACCCAGGTGGAGAAAACAGACCTTGAGGGTGCCAGGACACAAACGACACTGCAGTGCACTCAGACAAAGGAAACTACCATACGCTTGCCAGGCTGCAAGAAACCTAGCTGGATGGTACCTCAACGTCGCAGTGAAACAAACAGGTAGTTTTATATGCCTGGACGTTATTTGTATACTGACTTCGACTAATATTCATAAGATCGCCACCCCTGAAACAGTCACATACCTTCTTACTTGGTTGAGTTATTTGGCTACTTGGGGCCATTTAGAGTTATTGCACTTGTGCAATAAAAGCTAAATTAACCAAATAAAAGGGAACCAAACTATCCAACGGGGCTATCCAATACAGCCCGACCAATAGATCAGATCCATCGGATTTAGTTTGAAGCACCCAAACTGGACCTAGTATTTCACCCATAAAAGTTCATTTCGCCATTTACCTCAAGCGTGCTGCGGCACAGGGCGTTGCAAAGGGGAGATAAAAATGACCCCAAGGAGCCATGGCAGGGGAAACCAAAGCTACACAAAGCAGGAACCCCAGGGCCTCTGCTGAGGGGGACGTCAGGGAAGGGGAGCTATAGCCTGTGAGGGCAGCAAAGCAACAGGACTCCGGGGGTGGGGGGCTGGGAGGAAGGTCGTAGCCCCAGGGAGAGAATATGGCCCCTCAAGGCTCGACAGGTCGGCTGCAGCAAGGCTTGAGGAGAGGTGACCTGAAGCCATGACAGCCCGAGGAAAGGCGCGAAACGCAGCTCCCAGCAGCCGTTAAGCGCCACTGAGGTGAACGCCGCGCTACTGGTGAAGTGACAGGAGATGGGCGCGGGGGAGTGTGGGAACCACCCCGCTGGCGCTTGCGCACAAAGAGGCAACCCTTCCCAAACCTTGCGGGAAACCCCGTGGTGTCAACGCCCCCACCTTGTCTCCCGGCTACCATTCAAAAGCTTCCATAGCAACGCGGAGGCCGCGCCCCCTCGGTGGTTTGAAAGCGGGGGTCGGGGGCAGAACTTCCCTTTCTTTTGGTCTTTTCGGATGTGACGTTGGAATATCAACATGCAAGATGGCGGCGCATCACCGACAGAACACGGCGGGGCGGCGGAAAGTGCAGGTGAGAGCGTAGCCGGGCCCGGCTCGAGCTGCGCCGGGCGGTTGGGAAAGGCACGGATAGGGTGTCAGGGAAGGGGACAGGGGAGGGAAGGTATGGGGGGCAGCAGGGGGAGCTGGGCGGGGGAGAGCAGGCGAGGGGGCCGGGCGGAGGGAGGGGGCCGAGGAATGTTGTGGAGGATCAAATAGAGAAACTGGGGGGGGGAGAGAGGAAGTGCCTCTAGTTTCCAGCTTTAAGGTTTCTAGACGGTCTAGGTAGGAGGATCCTTAAGAGGCGGAATTAGGCCTGACAAGAGCGGTACAATTGTACCAGGATCTCAAGCTTAGCGCCCGCCACCCCCCCAAATCTGTTCATGTTCATTACTATACATTAATTGTAGTCTATAACTATAGGGCCAGTGTAGCCTAGTTGATAAGGAGCTGGAATTGGACCTGGGAAACCTGGGTTCAAATTCCATTTTAGCCATGAACTCAACTGGATCGCCTTGGGCAAGTCACTCTCTCTAGGCCTCCGTTCCCTATATCTATAGAATGGGAATAATAATGACCTACCACACAAGACTGATGTGAGCGAACAAGATGATAAAGATTGTAAAACACCTTAAACACTGAAAGTGCTGTATAAATGCTTCATAGTACATTAAAACAGCGTGAGCAAAATGATGGCAAATAACACGTTTGTAAACAAAATGACAGTATGATCTTGAAAACTTATGAAGATGGGACATGTCTGCACTACCAGGATGTACCAGGGCCTCAAAAATTTCTCTCATCAGGCCTCCTAGCATTGGCACAGGTTTAATTATACCTCTACCACCTCCAACAGATGTTTATTATTTATTTTGTTGGGAAAAAAATTTGGCCGCTCCCTCCTTCCAGAGCACCTCAGGCTGGCTCATAACAGATAAAATCATATAAAATATAATATAAACATAAATACAACAAGTAATAAAGTGCCAATAGCAGTATAAAAATATAAAATCAATACAAAACATATCCTATGGCGCAGCTAAAAAAAACCTCCTAACCCCCCCCCCCTCCCAGCCCCTCGCCCATCTGCCTCACCAAACGTCTGGCAGAACAGCCAGGTCTTACACTGTCTTCAGAAAGAGGGGAGGCCTGGGGCCAGGTGGACCTCCATTAGGAGGAAGTTCCAAAGGCCCCCTCATCGTTGCCACCTGAGGTACCCAAGGGACTTTGAGGAGAGCATCTCCAGCTGACCACAGGGGCTACTCCAGGACCTGGTGGCGGGGTGTGAGGTGATCCTGCAGGTAGGTGGGGCCCAGGCCATACAGGGCGTTATAACCAACACCTTGAATCGGGCCCGAAAGACTGTAGGCAGCCAGTGCAAAGAATGGAGGTCTGGTGTAATGTGCTTACGGCAACCTGTTCCCCGTAAGGAGACAAGGAGACCAGCTGCAGTCTCCGGACCGTCACCAAGCATAGCCCCACATAGAGCATGTTGGATGAAGGTGGCTAAATCGAAGTCTGAGGTGTACTGCCGAAGCCGTCGCACCAGGTGTAATGGGCGGAATGCACCCTTTGCTGCAGCCTCCACCTGGACATACAGGTGGGTGTCAAGGAGCACCCCCAGACTCCAAACCTGAGGGACTAACAGGGTGGACCCCCTCAGCCCCTCCCACCAGCATCACCTCTGTCTTGTCAGGATTCAGCTTCAGGCAGCTCACCCTCATTCAGTCTCCTGCAGCCACTAAACACTCGATAAGCACTGAGACTGCCGGGCCTGGGTCAGTTGAAAAGGTGAGATAAAGTTGGGTGTCATCTGATGACACCGCACACCAAATCCTCTGACGACCTCGCCAAAAGGCAGCATGTACACGTTGAACAGGAGAGGGGACAAAATAGAACCTTGCGGGACTCCACACATGAGGTCCCAGGAAGATGATGAACAGTCGCCCAGAACCACACACTGAGTTGTTCCAGCCGGAAAGGAATGGAACCATTAAAGAGCAGTCCCGCCCACCCCGGCTCGGTCCCGCAAGCAAGTCACCAACATATCGTGGTCAGTGGTATCAAATGCAGCCGAGAGATCTAATAGGGTCAATAGGGTCGTCTGATCCTGGTTCAACTCATGGTGGAGGTTGTCAACGAAGGCCACAAGTGCAGTCTCAGTGCCAAAACCCGTCCGAAAGCCAGACTGCGAGGGATTCAGAAAACTGATGCAGTCCAGATGCCCCTAAAGCTGCTGAGCCATAACCTTCCCAGAAAATGGAAGGTTACAGACCAGCCGATAACTGGCGAGGGCATCGACGTCTAATGATGGTTTCTTGAGCAGAGGCTGCACCACCACCTCCTTAAGGCAGCTCAGCACTCTAACTTATCTTTTAAAAACAATCCTAATTGTGGTGATTCCACAATGTTTGTGGCAATTTATTCCATTTCCCAGCAACATACACTTAGATTAAAAGATAGGGAAAATATACTTAGATTAAAAGTTAGGAAAAGCTAATTTAAACATGTTAACTTCCATCTTGCTCTCGGTGGACCTTGGGGGACTGTTGTTCCTTGAAGCGGGAAGGGAAGTGATGCAGCAACAGTGATTTTCCATCCCTGCTGCTGGGGAAAAAGAATACAGGGGAGACCCTTTTCTTGCCTTTTTTCTCAATATCTGTCAGTGGTTGATATGCCCTGTTATGATGTAAAAAAACAGTGGCAGGAAGTAAAAAGAAAAAAAGCCTTCTAAAAATGCTGTTATCCTGACAAATTTCCTTTACCAATTATAGTCTTTATCAGCCTTGCATGCAACACAAGATCCTGCAGGTCTGAACATGTTTAGTGTTTGGGGAGGAAAGTATGTCTTTTTTGTTGTTGTTCTTATCACCCTATCAAGGAGACTGTTTTGTTCAGTTTCAGTGGCCATATTTTAATATAATTTTAAAGCAAGAATCTATAGCAACCAGTTGGATGTGAACGCTGTCGACCAAGAATGGCACTCTGGACATGTCTACATGAAGGGTTAACAATGTAAAGGGTTTGTTTTTAAGAACATAGTAGTGAAGATCTATATTATTTTGTTTATTTATTCAAATTTATATGCTACCCTTTCTGTAGAGGCTCAGGGCGGCTCACAATTAATAAAACAATGACAATAAAATCCAAACAATAGAAACTCCCACCCTCCCCCACAACCCTACCCAAAAAAAAACAGCCAACCCCTCTTCCTGCCTGCCAAATGCTTTTTCAAATAAAAATGTTTTACACCACTTCCGGAAGATGCTTGGGTTCAGACTCAAGTGAACCTCCTGATGAAGGGAGTTTGACAAAAGTGGGGCAGCAACCGAGAACACCCTCCTGCCCACCCCCATCCCCACGGACAAGGGTAACAGATGGAACCTGCAAGAGGGCGCTCTTGGCTGACCACGGGGGCCACAATGGAACATGGTAGGACAGGCATCGTTCAGATATATAGGACCCAGACCGTTTAAGGCTTTAAAGGTCAAAACCAGCACCCTGAATTGTGCCAGGAAAGCTATAAGTAGCTAGCGCAGACTCCAGAGTAATGTGCACCCAGCACCTCATCCCCGAAAGGAACCAAGCCACCGCATTCTGCGCCAGCTGCAGCTTCCAAACAGTATTCAAGGGCAGCCCCGCATATAGCTACCATGTTTAAACACAACCTGTGTAATTTTAACATATTAGCATATCATCTATGCATAACATGTTCTGCATGATTCTTAATATAAAATAGCTAATGGAAGTAGTAGTCTCAAAAAATGCTACTTTTGTCACTTAAAATGGAAGTGACTTTCCTCATTGAGAGGCAAAAAGCTACCCACTGCCACTCATTCTTCAGAACAGAAGAGTTATTTTCTTCCTTACACCATCTGTTTTAAACTTAAGTGCATTTATAAGGAATAGCTTTTTTTAGTAACGAAAATCATGCAACATCTTATATAGATTCTTATTGGTAGTGCAGAAACACATTGCAATGTAGATCCGGTTTAGTCTAAAAGCAGGTGACCTAATGATCTCACTTGAGCCTTATTAACAGTAGCTAAATTACATATTTCTGATGCCTGTTGTCCCCAGCAGGTAACATTGTTACTCTGGATAAGGCTTTCCTGGCTAACTTGATTTTCTTTTAAAGGAGTATTATAACTTTTTTTTTTTTTTACTTTAAGCCTTCCAGTTGTGGTGTTCAAATAAATGTTTAAGGTTTTGCCTATAAGCTCATTTTGAAACTGGAGTCTCTCTTCTGGTTTTTTTCCACTGGTGGGAAGAAAGATGGTAACCTTGTGATGGAGCTCTCTTTACTAGTGGTGGGACCCCGGGCCCATTACCGGCTACCGGATTTACCGGTTACCGGTTCTGCGAAAACCGGATTCCCGGATTAAATCCGGTATGCCGGTACCGGATTTATTTCATTGGTTTCAATGGGG